>ML784737.1:11804-22412 GCA_009831015.1 Picea engelmannii
TCTAAAGTTCATGCGAATGAACACCAATGCACTTCATAGACAACAATAATTATGAACACCCTTGTACAACAAAAGAAGAAAATTAATGAGTTGGAGGCTGAGTGTAACATGTTGAGAAACATGGTTATCAATTTGAGTAAAGATTCACACCAATAGCTTATAATCACATAATGTCTAGAAATTTTGTTTAGGCAGATCCTAAGGAAGAAGATACAATGCATTAGTTGCTGAAGATATGGACATTGAGAATCAAAATCCCTTTCCATCCAACCATGGGCAGGAAGAAGCTAATAATTGTTATGCTTTTCAATAAGTTTATATGTTTACTAAGGAAATGAGCATCTTAGGAGTCTTTTTTAAGTTATATACATGTAAGTTTTTATGCAAGAATCACAGGGATGTAATAAGTGTAAACCTTTGCAAGTTTTGTTTATGACTTTTGAGAGTTGTCATTCATGTTTGAAATTTGAGGAAAAGTGTTTTTGTACTCTGTCATTCATATTTGTTCTATAGATTTTATAATACAAGTTTCATAATTTCAATTTAAAAACAAAAATAAAATATTGACTTTCCTAACTTGTTAACTCATCAAAACTATGGAGATTTAGGAAAGCTCCTCTCAAATATTTTTGAACATAGAAATTGAATTTAAAATCAAAACATTTAATTCCTTAATTTTTTCTTAAAGTCCAATAAACCAAAGTTGTTTTCATTGGAGAGTAACAATCATCATCATAACAAGTAGGTATAAAATTCTCTGTCTCATAAGACATTTTTTTCTTTTTTTTATTGTATTTTATGATTTAAAATAAATGATGGCTATTAAAATGGATGTTTATTAAAATGTAAAAATTTAAATTTGAAGTATTACATTTATTTATTGTAAAATGTCAACATGTTAAACTTTAAATTTAACATTAACCTTTATTTATTTAATTTATTTTTAAGACATTACACTTTTAATTAAAAATTATCATAATTAAATATTTAAAAAATATTTATTTGAAATAATGTTTAAAATAAATATATAATATAATGTTGAATATGAATAAGGATTTGAAGTCGAAGCCACAAGCAAAAAAACATCAAACAAATTGTCGACATTAATTAATATTTATTTGTCAATAATAATTAGAAAGATGCCTTCATTAAAATTTTTTTTTTCCAATAATAGTCAATTAGTGTTCCCCTTTTATCGGTGAGAAATCAAAATAATGTTAATGTGATTACTTATTTTCTCTTCGTATTGTTCTTGGATTTTTGCCTTTTTGGTTTGGTTTAGTTATTTATGGAACGCCTTTCTTTGTTTAGAGAAGGAGAGCTCATTTTCTACCTGTGGGATGACTTTCTTAAAAAAGGTTTGGAAAACGTGACATAAAGATAGAGGTAAGAGAAAGTTAGGAAAACATTGATAGTTGTGGGTGTGATTCTAATGGAGTTAGAGTAAGGTGGTTGTGTGAGAAATAATGAATCAAAATAAGTTTAGAAATAGGTGGCTTGACAGGGACATAAAGATAGAGGTAAAAGTAAAAGGTGGCTTGTGAGTGTGATTGTAATGGAGTTATACCAGACGTGGTTTTACAGAGAAATAATGAAGGAAAATATGTTTAAATAATTGGTTTGATGTGACATAAAGATAATAATAATAATTGGTGTGTGAGATCTCTTTGTTTGTGAGACAAATGAATTTATAGGTGTTGTAATTTGACTGCTAAAGTCTACAGAAATGTACATACCCTACCCCATTTAGAACATGTAAAAGATGTACATACCCTACCCCTTCTAGAACCTATCACCTACAAAGAAAAAACACACTTTTTAACCATTAAACCTACTCACATGCAAAAATAACAAACTTGATTGAGACATAAAGTTGATGGTGGTGAGTATGACCACCGTGAAATGCGGGAAAATGATAAGTTAATGGTGGTAGGTGTGGCTCTAATGGAATCGTGGTAGGTGTGACTAATGCATTGACAGCGACACGGTATGAGAAGTTGCTTTTGGCGTGATAACTCCACTTTAAATTCACGCCCACCGTAGTAAATGTTTGACGTTGGAGTTTTTGAAGAAAGCTTATAAAATGTAAAGTTGTCTACCGTTTTGAAGTGGGACTTGTTGTTTTATATCCATAGGAAAGCTCTATGAATTTGCTAGTATATGTCTATGTTATGTATGTTTAATGTATATATTCCCTAGAAGTGATGAATTGATTTTTAATTTTTTTAAATATTAGTTTACTCATAAACCTACAATGTTTTAATCAATTTGTTTAACCTTTATTTCGATTTTAGAAGTCTAGGATTTTTTAAAAGTGATGAAGTGATTTTTAGTTTTTTAAAATATTAATTCACTCATGAAAATACAATGTTTTAATCAATTTGTTTAATTTTTATTTTGATTTTAGAAGTTTAGGATTTTTTAATGATGTTTTCTTGTTGGACATAATGGCTATTAAGTGATTTAAGTCTATTGAAAATCTAGGTAGTATAGCATTGATAATATAAGAAAGTTGGATATATCACTTCAAGTTAAATAAATGATTGAATAATAATCATGTTTATGGAATAAGGGGCTTCCTCTGCGTAAATATTTGAGTGCTAAAGTCTACGGATGTATATATATCTTACTCCATAGTATTATGATCGATATATAGATATATATATCTCTGTGTGTGTGTGTGTGATTTCTCCCTTAAATGCTTTCAACAGTTATCCCATACCAACTTGGCTACCTGATCAATGTTATTAAAAGGACCAAAACCAAAGCCAATTTGGAAACTATTAACAAGAGAGGAAGCATCCTTTTTTTATGCAGGAGCATGTCCCATAAGAAATCAATCACTTTAAAAAGGCCTAAGGGGGTATTTGAATTTACCAAGGGAGTGGGTTCCCTAAATTGAAATTATTGTAATTTCTATGTTTTTAATGAATTCTAGAAGAGTCGCAACAATGATGAGTACTTAGTGTTTTGTCATGTAAACGAATCTGCATTGTTAGCATAATTCATGGATCTAAGAGATCCTAGGGATAGGTTGATGATCTTTCGGAGTTTGATTAGGATCTGGACTAATTGATAGTTCATATTCCTTCCTTATGTATTGTAGACCTTTGGGCATGTACGAGGGTGGCCAAATGATAGAGTTATCAAGACAAGGTTGAGGAGATACATATTAGTGAGAAATTGGGCTAAAGGGAAGAAGCCATATTATGGAATTGGTAGAGAGAAGTATTTTTGAAATTATGTATAAAGATCAAATGAAAGAAAGTATTTTCACTGAGTGTGTAATCCTATGTAAATAAATGTGATTGCTAATAACCCCGAATGAGAAATTGCAACTATGTGTGTATTTCTCTGTTAAAGTTGTGAATGAGTACTCTGGGTTCTGTATGAACAAGCGCTAGACCGTAATCATTTCGTATGAATGATTTTTTGTGCAGATGGGGTAGAAGCAAGTGAAACTTCAAACCTGAAGAATAGATCAAGAAACAAAGTTCCTATGAACTTTGTGGAAGGAAGCTAGACCGTGGAAGCCAAGAGAGAAATGGAATTGAGATGAAGCCGAAGGGTCTACAAACTTCACAAAGGTTTTAGTTTTGGAGAGGAAATGGACTTTGATCGTGATAGTCGATTATGCAAGATCAACGACTGACATCACAAGAACTTCGGACTATTTAAATCCTAGAAATTTAAGAAATTGTAACCCTCGATCACGATGTATATTTAATAAGGGCATCAGAGTTATAAACAGTCGGAAGACACGGTTGAAGAAAACTCTGATCGACGACGGAGATATAATCGTAATGAGTTAGATCAATGGTTCTTGAAGGAGCCACATGGCAATAGTGGTCAGAGTTTTGCTAGTCGACATAGTTTATTAATCGGGACTTTGTTGGATCGAAACTCCAATGCTATTTTGGTTCGGACGACAATAAAGATAAGGCTAACTTCAATAAACTAACGACGAGGATTCAATTGGAGGAGATGATCGACGATGTACATTAGAAAATGGAGCGATGGAGATCAACGACGAAAATTAAACCTTTGATTTGATCAACGACAGAGAATAGTCAGAGTAGTCCCATTTTCTTTGGTGTCTGAATGGTCAGAGTGATCCAACCGATGTGTATCAAGACACCCCAATAGAAAAGTTCTGACGATGATACCTTTAGCGCTTGGTTCTGGCACAAGGTCCTATGGGACATTAAGGGCCTGAAATTCTAGCACTTCATTGTTTAGCACCTGGTTAAGGTCTCGGGCCATATGGAAGAGTTCCAATACTTCATAAACAATAGAGTATTAACACATGAGTTGGGTTATGAGACAAGTCTATGCACAAAATGTTTAGCATTCAGGTTTTAGCACCTGATTATAACTCGTTAGATCAACGATTCTTGAAAGAGACACATGGAAATAGTCGCCGGAGTTTTAATAGTCATCAAAGTTTATTTATTGGGACTCTGTTTGATCGAAACTCTAATTTTGTTTTGGTTCCGATGACAATAAAGCTAAGGCTAACTTCAATAAACCAACGGTGAGGATTCGATCAGAGGAGATGATTGATAATGTACATTAGAAATGGGAGCAATGACAATCAATGATGAAGATTAGTCCTTTATTTGATCGACAATGGAGAACGGTCAGAGTAGTCCCAGTTTTGTCGGAGTCCGAATGGTCGGAGTGATCCAACCCATGTGTATCAAGACACCCTGATAGAAAAGTTTTGACGAAGATAACCTTAATTCCTGGTCCTGGCACAAGGTCCTCTAGGAAGTTAAGCACCCATAATTATAGTGGTTAGTTGTTTAGCACCTTGTTAAGCTTCAAGGTCATATGGCATAGTTTTGACACTTCATAAACAATAGAGTATTAGCACCTGAGTTGGGTTACGACACAGGTCTATGCATAAGATGTTTAACATTCGAGTTTTAGCACCTGATTATATCCTACGGTTTTAGAGGAGAGCTCATTTTCTAACCGTGGGATGGCTTTTTTTAAAAAGTTTGGAAAATACATCCAGAAACAACTGGCTTGAGGTGACATAAAGATAGAGGTAAGAGAAAGTTAGGAAACGTTGATGGTCGTGGGTGTGACTCTAATGGAGTTAGAGTAAGGTGGTTGTGTGAGGAATAATGAATGAAAATACATCTAGAAATAGGTGGTTTTGAACGAGAATAAAGATAGAGGTAAAAGTAAAATGTGGCTTGTGGGTGTGATTGTAATGGAGTTGTACTAGACAATTGTTGTGTGGGGAAATAAAGAAGGAAAATAAGTTCAGAAACAATTGGTTTGATGTGACAAAGATAATATTCATAATAAATTGGTGTCTAAGATCTCCTTGTTTATGGGACAAGGGACCCCCTCTCTGCTATAATTTGACTACTAGAGTCTACAGAGATGTACATACTCCATCCCCTCTAAAACATGTGACCTCCAAAAAAGAAACACACTTATTAACCATTAAACCTACTCACATGCCGAAATAGCTCACTTGATTGGAACATAAAGTTAATGGTGATGAGTATGACTATAATGGAATCGTAAGATGGTCATGGTCGGTATGACCACCGTGAAATGTGGGAAAATGGTACTACTGTGACATGCAGTGACACGGACATGAGAAGTTGATGGTAGTAGGTGTGACTGTAATGTAGTCATGGTAGGTTTGACTGTAATGGTAGGTGTGATTGTAATGTAGTGACAACGACACGGTATGAGATGTTGCTTTTGGCGTGGTAACTCCACTTTAAATTCACGCCTACCACTGCATCGTAGTAAATGTTTGACGTTGGAGTTTTTGAAGAAAGCTTATGAGATTAAAGTTGTTTACCATGTTCAAATGGGAGTTGTTGTTTTATCTCCATGGGAAATCTCTTCTTATGTATGATTAATGGTTAGTGTATATATTCTTTAAAAGTGATGAATTGATTTTTATTTTTTTAATGTTAGTTCATTTATGAACATACAATGTTTTAATCAATCAAAGGTTTTAATAGTCACATTGTAATGATAATCGGTGAATGGGAACATTATTATCTAACCCTTATTAGTCCTTGTCGTAGGCATAGAGGGACTATAGCTATCGATAAATCGTTGACCTCGTATTAGACTGTGCATTGACCATAAATATTTCCATATTATCTATTGTTGGAACAAGAGAAGTGAAAACATCAATTTTTGTATAGTAAAAAGTACCATGTTTGTCAAGATATCATTGGACAACGGATTAGAGGCCTTATTGCTAGCTTTGCTATTCCCAATGTTATATATCTTGGCATATCCAAAGTATTTGATCGTATATGGTCTTTTTGAATCATATATTTTATTATGCATTGGTCGAAGGTGGATTAATGCTAGCATTAGTTCTAATGTTTCCTTTAGCATTTTCTGTTAGGTAGAATACATTCTCTACCATATTACTATGTGTGATTTTTGCTTTATTGTTGTGTGGTTCAAGAGAACAAGTCTGCCATGCTGCATTTTTTCTTAAATGCTTGCACAGGGCTATGCCCTTCGATGGTCCTGATAGTCTTAAGTGTTTACCTAACAACTCTGGTAGTCTTAAATGTTTATTGTACAGATGCGTTGCAATACAGTTTCGTTCATGGTCGACTTCACTACTTCAGTGGTCGATGCTTGTTTGCTGCTTCGTTCCATGATTCTTGTTCTTGTGTGATTCAAATTTGCAAAGTTGAGGTCCTACAGTTTCAGTTCGACCTCTTCGTGGTTGTTCATTGGTTTTTTGTTCTTCAACTTTGCAAGCTATTGGACCTATTGTTGCGGTTTCCAGTTTTTGGGGTTGAGCTCTTGTCATCCCTCGTTGACGGGTAAGTTTCCCTGTTGTTACTATTTTTCAATGGTGGGAGTCCCTGCCTCCAAATTTTGTTGCAGACCATCTTTGTCTGTGGTCTTAATTTCTGTTCCTGGAAACCATGCGTCTTCATATGCCGGTTGCCACGTCCATAGCTTTTTCGAAAATTGCAATGTAGAGGGGTTTACGAAAAGTAGTTCGGAGCTATCAGAAGAGGGAACCATTCGGTGGGGTGTAGACACAGGGAATGCTTTTATTCTGTGGGTTGAAAAACTGCGTCCACCTGTTCTATTTCTACTGAGTAAAGTTGTGGTGTTATTTATTTGCGTTGTTTCTTTTGTTTGGTTCACTTTTTCAGTGTGGGTTTGTTTTCTTGTCATCTGCTATAGGGACTAGGGGGGATTGAAGTTAAGAAGAAGAAGGTTGAAAGATACATACGGGGATTGGTACCCAGTTCTACGCTTGTAGTTTTCCTATTTTGCTTGCCTTTTTTTTTGTTACTTTTATTTTTTTCCCCTCCTTTTCTCTGTTTTCATACAAACTAAAAGTATCTAGCAAACAACTTCAAAATAAGAGTTCAAAAGATGAAAGAAGTAATAGATGTTGAATCGTATGAAATAGATATATAGTCCATTATACATGACAACATTCACGTGGTTTTGCATAGCAATGGCCTTTTTAGATTGGATGCATTCTTGTATACTGTTGGGGATTGTCTTTTCGATACATTCTAGGTTCTATTGCATTTCCAATATTCGTTGACCAAACTGCGCAATGGATTGATAGATTATTTCTTGAGCTATTTTAAAAATGGTAATGTTGAGGCTTTGGAGTCCTATGAATACGAACTGGAATCCAATTTTCTTCGGCAGTTGCATGGAATACATGATGTCACTACGTATTTTTCAAAGATGTGGTTGTCTGCATCTCCAACTCTGCCTGCACATGAGAGGGGACTTTGGGGAGATACATTTTGTATATGGTGGCTATCTAATTGGCTCAATATATCAGTTGGAATATGGTCATTGACAAGAAACACAAGATATCTACTATTCAACAAAACTGCATCTGACAATCCATATTGCATCTTGTTCCATGATGCCAATGCCATCAGTGGTCATCATGAACCACTACTGTACAGAAAAATGTCCATATGCAATGTTGAAGGGCCTCATATTTACTTGTTCGTCATTTGAAAAGACCTTGAATCACAATGGAAATGGATTTTGCATCGCATAGATTGCCATGGTTTACAGCTGGAAACAAATGTTGTGTCTAGCTATGGAGATAGTCTGTTCAATGCAATTTGTTGTTTGGTGGTAGTGGAGTACGATGTGCAGTCGCTTTGGCTTTACATTGTATAGTCCTTTTGAAATGAAATTATAGGCGACAACCAATAGGCTTTTAGGTGCTTGCATCAACACCTTTTCCCATATCTCCTAGAAAATATGCCGACAGTTGGAAGTTGGCAGGAATACCTTGTGAACATGGTACTTCCATATGAAAAAGGGAATGTGGAGGGTTGCAGATTATGTTTGCAATGGATGTCTATGATATTCAGACTAAATATCTAGGTCTGGTCGGCCTTTCCAGATGGCACTGTCCATTCCTGGTTTGTTGATTCAAATTACGATCGAACAATTGACATCCTCTCGTTGAAAACAGATACAATACATATCCATTATGAACCTTTGCTTGGACATATCGGTGGTTCAGGGTTGAATGTCCATGCCATCTAAATGACATCGAATCTGCATACACGTCGAATGCTTTTTAGTGAGAATGAGACTCCTCCCAGTTGCGATATGGCCATACAGGGCTTGAAAAAAAAAACCATGCGTGAAATTCATCATAGTTGTGAATAAGGCCATACAGGGCTTAAACAAAAAACGTAGAGTAAGTTATCACAACTTGAAAAAATTTATGCATCAAATTTATCCCAGTTGTGATAAGGCCATACAGGCCTTAGACAAAAAGCGTAGACTAGTTTATGAGAACCTGAGTCAGAGTGAAATTAATCCTAGTTGCCATCAGCTCATTGTGCCATTGGGCAAGAAACGTAGAGTAAGTTACCACAACTTGAAAAAGGTCATGCGCGAGAGAAAAAAATACATTGCTACGCTTCCTTCTAGAGAGAAACTCACATATCACAATGTAAAGAAATTTGTTTGTGTAGAACATAACAGAAACAGGTACGGTCGCATATCCCGAAAAGGTCATGCAACGGTGACATTTCATAGTCTAGAAGCAACACCATGCAGTACTACCAATGAAAACTAGGAAATAGTTTCTACCCATACTTCCCTGCAAAAGAAAAATGCAAGACAGACCTACATGAAACAAATTAAAGACACTCCTTCCATTGCATGTGCAATTTGTGAACAATTGAATTTCTCAAAAAACACTAAGTCTTTCACACCCGATTTGCAAGCAGAATACCTCTGCTTGACAGTGCATGAGAAACCATTTTCCAGTGGTAAAGTTTGTCTTCCATGCAAATGGTCGCTTGAAAATGGAAAATTGCCACAGTTTGCAACCCCTGACCAAATAAGATGTAATACACCACTACCAGATGCAAGTGCACTTATGGAACTTGAGGAGAGACTTGTGTCTCTACGAATTACATTTTCTCAAATCATACCTTGGGGCTATAAACAACCCCAGATGAGCTTAACAAGATCAATTATTAATGTGCCTGTTCAACTAGATGTTGTGCAAAAAGCGTTGCCACAATTCATTAGCAATACAATGACAATTGTTGTGGCTTTGAAAAGATGCTTGCGATACAAAAATGCCTATCAGGTAGGCAAAGTGTGTGTGCATGCTGTTATGAAAGCATTAAAGGAATTATGTTCCAAGGCCCTATACAAAGCACAAAACATTTGTATAAATGGCAACTGGAACAATGTTCTTGCAGAAGAAGATGGAAACTCTGCAGACACTCTCGAGAATCCTAGTGAATTTGATACAAGTGATGAATCAGAGAATGAAACACCTACTGATACATTGGTGCATGGATTCATTGATTCACAGTGCATTCATGACTTGCAAAACAAAATTGTCGAAATTGCACCTGCCGAGGGGCAGCGTCCACTTGGAATATTCAAGGACAAATTTGCTGACGAAATGAACTTTCCAACACTCTTCTATGGAGATTCACGTGCCATTGATATTACAGAATGATTCAATTATCATAAAATAGTCCGATGGGAGCTGCTACATTCAAGTGGTTACTTCTCCTGTCACATAAAAAAATTGTTTTTCAAAAGAATGCACATAATAAAAGAGCAAGTGATGTCTTGCATGTGGGTCCGAATAAGAAAAGGCCAGTTACAAGGAAGAAATTTGTTGGCCAAGGATGTGAAGTACAAAGTAAACCTAGAAAAAATTCTGAAATTTGATATTGGATACATAGATTTCAAAAAAATTCGCACCTCTTCTGACTATTTGCAAAAAAAAAAAAAATTGCAATGATTCAACAATTGGGCCCGCCAACATTTTTCATCACATTTACAAGTGCAGAGCATTGCTGGGATCCATTGGTGGCTTTTGTATCTGACCTGCATAGGAATAGGAAACGCAAAAAAGAAACCGATACACTAGAAAATAATGACATTGACTACCTCATAAGAAAACACTTAGTGACATGTACTTGCTACTATAGACATAGAATAAATGCTTTGAGACAATTGATATGCAATGATGAAATGTTTTTCGGAAAAATATCGGACTACTTTTTTGTGACTGAATTCCAGAATAGGGGAAATGAACATGACCACGCACTGTTGTGGATAGAG
>ML784737.1:25686-40299 GCA_009831015.1 Picea engelmannii
CTATTTGTTACTCTCTTCATCTTATTCTATTTTTTTTAGTATATGTACATAGTACTTGCCTTTTTCTTTACATCTGAACTTATGTTCATATCCCTTTTGTTTTGTACTTTTGTTGATAGAAACAAATAGGAAAACTAGATGCCGCAAAGAAATCCTACCTAGAGATGTAGAGGAATCCATGCAAAGGTGCATTTTTTTCTGCCCATGTTCCATACGAAACAATTTTTCGTTTACTTTGTCTGTATTTGTCGAACTTGTTTGCAGCTATGTTTTATTTTTATTTTTATTTTGCGCCTAGAGCCCGCCAGTTTGCAGGTCCGCCATCCAACATAAATGCAATGTTGAGCCAGTCAGTCTGCAAGTCAACTTGTCAATTTGTATATCTCCCAACTATGGGTGTTATTTGCAAGACATGAAACATTAGAGGCCCAATGTACAACCTGCAATTCCACGATCCGAATAAGTGGCTAAGTATGGAATAAGGGATCTGTGCATATTTAGTATATGTATTGCTTGTTTCTGGGAGCCCGCCAACCCTGGAGTTTGTGTGTCAACTTGTATATCACGGAAATCACTAGAAGTAGAATGTTGACCCGACCAACCCACAAATCCATTTGTCAATTTGTATATTGTGGAGTTGTGGATGCTATTTGTAATGCACCCAACAATAGAGGGTCGTTTTTGACCCCGCGATCCTGAGAACCCGCGATCCAAAAACTGCACATGCTCTATAAAATCTCAGCCACCCCGCAAGTCCGCTTGTCAATTTGTATATCACGAAAGTTTGTGTGTTATTTGTGGGATACAAAACAATAAAGGCCTATTTTTTGAGCCTGCTAGCCCAAGAACATGTGATCCAGAAAGTGGCCAAGTATGGAATGTAATATCCATACATGCTCTATAAAATCTCATGTCCATACTTTATAAAGGTAAATATATAGTTTTGCCTGGTTTCTACACATACTGATTTGGTCACCACACAGTTGGTGTTGCACATGAATTATGAAATATGCACTGCAAGTCGGAACAAACCCTTTGGTTTCCTTAGCCAATCTTATGCTCGCGGGTCCCCCGGTATGCCTTATCAAACTCTTGTTCCCCATGTTCTGAATGTACATATTGCATCAAAAACTTGGTAATGTGGAAGATTTCATGTCTATCTACTCTTGCGCCTGAGACTTCAGTGATCTACAATTGGACCCGGTTTGGAATCTTGCAACTCATTTGCTAATTTTCTTTAATTAAATTGTACAATATCAATATTCATTATTAATAATTTAGTGCTTGAAAATGATGTTTTTAGATAATGTTAGCTATATAACATATATGTTGAGCACCCCTGTCCGATAACCTGTGATCCAAAAAGTTCCTTGAGTATGTAAGTCCACTTGTCAATTTGTATATCGCTGTTCTCCGAGTGCTGCAGACCGATACAAGTGCAATGTCCAACCAACCAATTAAATTGTGGAATATCAAAATTTTATATCGTGGAACTCTGATCCATAAACAATTGGCATCCTGGGCTCGCCAGCCTTGCAGTTCATCCGTCAATTTATATATCGTGGAACTTCGAGTACTGTTTGGAGGACACAGAACAATAGAAGTGCAATGTTCAACCCGTAAGTCCGCTTCTCAATTTCTATATCGCGCAAGTCTGGGTACTATTTGTTAGACACAAAGCAATAAAGCCCCACTTTTGAGCCCGCCAGCCTGAGAACCTGCGATCCAAAGACTATACATGCTTCCCTTCGCTATGCTCCCTGAGAGCCTACACAAAGTCACACTTTCCATACTTAGCCACTTTCCCGCAATTCCCAAAATATACAAACCCTCCGCTGAACTGCACCAACATGCCCTCTTATGTTTTATGCATTTTGCAGTCAACAATTCTGACTCATGCAGTTTCACCATTGGACACTCACCAGTTTCACCATGCAGTTTCAGACTTGGCCATTCCTTCCTTGCTTGCTCTTCCCCGTCCCCGTCACCTTCGCACGTGTCCATAATAAGAAATAATGTTTATACATATATATCTATATATCTATATATCTATATCTATATCTATATCTATATCTATATCTATATCTATATCTATATATATATATATATATATATATATATATATATATATATATNTGTTTCTAAATCTTTAATGCTAATAGGTCATCGTGCAGAGACCATCTGAGCTGTCATTGATGCGCACAAGGCTCGAGAAGTTCTGCCATTAATGCAATATTTGTGAAGGATTTTGTTCTCCCTTCCCAGTCTTAATTTCAAATACCATGGAATGTCATTCGCACGTCGTCATCTTGGTTCCTTCACGAAACCTCCAATCCTTAAATGTTTTTCGCCGTAACCGCCACCTTGGCACTTCTAAGTATGAAATAATTAAGCTTTACTTCTAACAGGTCACCATACAACATGCATAGATATTGTCATTATTGAGAAGATTTTCTATTTGCACGCATTGAACCAATGCTTCCGGGGGGTTATATTGTCCCCTCCATTTCTTCATTTCAAGCAGCATCTGGAGCAAACCAACGTTTTCATTAACTACTGGCAGCAACTCCACAACAGTTTTGTAGAGACATAGTGAACATCTTCCTCACAAGCTTCCCATGCAGAAGAGGGGGAAAAGAATTGCAGGGGAGGCGGAGCAACCCAAAATTTAGAGTGAAAACATGGATCCTGACACTGATCTGGATAGCATATTTTGTAACCTTGATCAACCCAAAGACACAATTGACCATGCCTACCCAATGGACATGGTTGATACCGAAATTTTTGACGAATATGAATCCTTCGTATTCCAGAGTGTTATTTTTGAAAGAGAATAAAAAAAATTAATCATTGAAAAAAGAGATGTAAAAAATAAGAGAAGAAAACATCGTTCAGAACTTGACCTTGCCAATATGTAGGTGTCCAAAATATCTCAACTTCACCTGGCAACCGGAGATGCTCTTCATGATTCCGTTGGATTCATTGAGGCCAAGAATGCCAGACTAAAGAACCGTATTAAGGAATTAGAGGAAGCTTTGTTTCCTATGCCATTGCTTGGCAGTCCTTTGGAAATAGCCATTCCTGTGACTACCTGCACCCCTACAACAAATCTAAAAGGCTCCTCCAACTTCCTTGCATCCTGTAGAGGATATGTGGAAAAAATATCAACAAAAGAATGGAACTGATTACTAAGGACTGGGAAACATCACAGAAGATAGATTCCCTGGGGAGCAGGGCGCATAACTTGCTCCAACTTCTACAGATGGATTTAAAAAATGAAGAAAATTTCTATTTTCACACAGTCATCCCTTTTTCCTTTCATGTCAACAACATGCCAGACACGAAAAGAAGACAACATGATCTCCTGTCCAAAAAATGACTCACTCAATTAGAAGATTGTTGGAAAGAGAAGGTGAAGAACCTGCATCTCATCGTCCAATCATGTGAGCAAGCAATATCAAAGAAAGAAACATTATTCACAAAGCTCACCAAAATAGAGTTAGCAGGAAGGAAAAACGACTTCCAGGACCCCAACTTAATCGTCAACTCGCTGGTGTTAACCAAGCAAGCTTTCGATAAACAAATTGACAATTTTAAGGCCTTGTCTTTAGAAATTTTTTACAAGATTCTTGAATATCATGAACAAGAGGTGGACAACTGGCTAGTCTGGTATTCGGTACAGAATGGAGAAATTCACCAAGTTCTGTGTAATCTTTCTATTGATCTAAGCGAATTAGAAAATGAACTGTTCAGCATTAAAATCTGGAATGACATCAACGTCGCCCCCTTGAGAAGCTATATTGAAGAGAACTTGAAGTGGGTCGCCGACGAAATCCAATAGGAAAATGCATAAATCGTTTGTTTATCAATCTAGTTATTCAAGTGGGTCGGCGACAAAAACCAACAGGAGAAGGCATCAACAAGAAAATACCAAAATTACTTTTATGTACCATGCCTGTAAGTGTATACTGATAGTCCTTTTTTTATCAATCCAGTTATTCCACCTTTTCTGAGTAGGAATCTATAGCCAAAAACTGAGATATTCCCATTTCTACTTTTCAGGTATTACACTCTACCGTGTCCAACTTCTTCTTTCTCACTACTCTGAGGTCTTCGACAGTCAATTGGGAAAAGACAGGAGGATCTCAATGATCAAGAAGAGAACTTCATCGATTTCAAATCTGGACTTGATCGGACTCTCGAGATGGAAGACTTATGAAAGTCAAGAGACAAACTATAGAAAGGATGACTCATGTTGGGTAAAAATTCCCTTGGATAAAAGCACGAAAGATGATCAGACTCAGGCAGCATGACATTGACATAAGTTTGTGATGCGGGAAGCAACACAAACTCTCCATATATTTGGAAGAGTAACCAAACGGAGGAGGACACAACTCTATGTAGCAAGAACAACTTCCTAAGGTCATATTAGATCCCAATTCTTGACGAACAAACGAAAGGATGTGCTTTTTCCAGGGAAATTATCTTTACTTCTGAAAAAAGAATGTATATTTCACGTCCCCTCTTTTTGGAATATTTGATTTTTTTGTCTTTTTCAATTTTTTAAGATCTTGAAAAAGAATAAAAGAATGCTACGTTACAAAGGAGGAATGAGTGTCGCGACAAGAAAACTAGTTCCAAGCACATGGAACACACTAATGCTCAGGGAAAAGTGACATGTGCAGGATAAGGACACTTGGGGAAAATTCCTCCATGGGTCAAGGTGTTAGGTCGCAGAGGCAAAAAGTGTTGCAAGGCTTGCATATACAGAATTCTTCAAAGGTTCAATTGAGAGCAACATGGAGCCAAAATTAGGCCAAAGACGCAAAGATGAGACCCACAATGTGATTAAGCAAGACACAATGACACCCCTTCTATGTAATTGTTTATGAGCCCGGAGAAGGTAAGCTTGGTAGCTTTTCCATGTTTAGAGAGTCTCAAAAAACACAAAAGAAGACTCTACGGAGTACTTTTTAGAGAGATAGTCTAGTCGGTTTAAAAAAGGGTTAAAAGGGTTAAAATTGCACCGAAAAGATGTCTATTAAAAACCATTTTAACGAGCGTGACAAAGACAAGATCACTCGGCAATATATTCAATTTTAAGGAGTCTAAAAAGAGCTTAACTATGGACTCACAGTCTTTTTCTGGGTTTATTCTCCTTAGCCCGAAAAAGTATAAGAGTAACTGAGGAGAACTCTCCCGACGAGGCAAATATCCTGAGGCATACCTTTTCCCGCTATAATCTAGACGCTGGAAAAATGGTTAAACTCATGCCAGTAGATTTTCTTCCAAATCAATTTAACGAGTGTGAAGGAGCAAGGTCACTCGACGATCTTTTCAATTTTAGGGAGCCTGAAAAGAGCTTAACTATGGACTCCGGGGGGTTCCTTTTTCATAAGTAATCTCCAAGACCTGAAAAAGGTGATAAACCAAAACCAAGAAGAATGTTCCTTTTTCAAAGATTTAGTCCCTCAGGCCCGAAAAAGGGTTAAACTTACGCCTGAGAATACTCTTCTAGCGAACCGAAGTTCCTAGAGCATACCTTTATTCATAAAATTAACCATCCGGACTGAAAAGGGGTAAACTACTGCCAAACATATGTGCCTTCAGATTTGAGTTTGGTGAGCGTGAAGGGCAACAAGATCACTCGGTAATCTTTTCATTTTTAGAGAGTATGAAAAAGAATTAAAGAAGACTCTAGGGGGCTACTTTTCTCAGTTAATCCAGACGAGATCGAAAAGAATAAATACAGTCTCATTGGATGTTGCTTTCAAATTTCAAAGTGGGATTGAAAGAAAAAAAAGCATGCTCATTAGGGAGTCCCGAGGGTAAGGCCAAGAATGATGATTAATAAAAGAATGATGCTTCAATATGTAATCATGATGGGACTAACAAGGACTCCCAAGCATATAGTCAAAACTGACAGCATGGATGCCAAACCGCAACAAAGGATTTACCTAGGGAATCCATGTAAAGTTAGGATCTACCACCTAATTATGACATGTCTAAAGCAGCTAAGAAGGTTACGTGTCACACTTTAGTGGGGTCGATCCTAAGGACAAATGAACTAGGAAAAGGATAATGAAAAAATGAAAGTAGGGAAAAACCTAACCTATATACTAGTTTCGAGGTCAATACCTGTCAGAAGAGACCGATACGATGAACAAAATGTCAAAGAAAAATGTCTCCAAGATGTTGTATATAAGGCCAATAACACTCATCCAGAAGTCAATAAATTCAATATAGATAGGAACTTCAAAAAATTAGAGGTTCTATTGAATACAAAACTTGAAAACAAAAAAATTGGACAATACAATATGTACAAGGCACTGCACAGTTGCATGGCTCATGCATGGTAGTAGTTCATGTAGAGCCCGCTGCTAGGCTTTGACCAAGAGTCTCTTCAATAGTCAACCTCAAAAGTCTTTGAAAAGTGAAGAAAACAAAAAATACAGTGTAAGTCTTCCTACGGTATCGAAACCGTAGTCATGGCTTCAAGGATAACCTCATCCGAAGGAAATTCAAAATCTGAGAAATTACATGAATGAGGAGGCTCAACACTCCCAAAGGGTGAGGTAAACTGACCATATTCCATATGATGATGGAGGTTCTGGCCAGGACTGGTAGAGTCTATCATGAAAGAATCACAAGCACAAGGGCTTGAGGATCTACAAACAGTGAGATCATACTCAAAAGGAGACTCAAGATCACTTGGACCAAGAGGGGGAAGGAAGGGCTCCCATGCTCCCATTAGATAAACCAATGGATCATTTTTTGAGACCACGTCTTGAGAAGGAAAACATGATTGCACAGGTTTCTTCTCAGAAGCAATTGAACATCGAGGATAACACGCCACATAATTAACCCGTGGTGGGGTAGAGTCTACGCAAACACTAGGAAAATATAAAGGAGCATCTTGAACTAACGTCGAATTAGGATGGTGATTATCATATGCCAGTTGGTCAATAGTGACAATGATTCCATTGTGAGGGAAATGCATCACTCAAAAGAGTGTAGACACCATGACATTCATAGCATATACATAATCATGCCCGAGAAGCATATTGAAATCTAACGGGCCTTGCACCACTATAACATTGACAATGACAGTCTTCCCACCTAATGAGATAAGAAACTAAGGAAGAATCCACAAATATTCACTAGGACATCTATCAAAATCCAACAGCTCATGTGATGTAGACGCAAGCTCGGGAGAACCCAAATCTTGCCAAGCCGAGGGGGATAAAATACTTGTAGAGGATCCTTCATCTACAATACATCGGTAAAGTTTATTTGAATTAAACACAACCCTTATTTGAAAGGGTGCAGAAGAAGGAAGACAAGGCTCAACAAGGTCATTCCAATCAAAGGAAACCATCCTAGGACTTGGGGGGGTGGTACTCGAAGTGAGTGGAATTCACCCTTGTTATGAAAGTACTGAACTGGAAATGCTAAAAACATAGTTGGTAGACACATCACTCCCCGAGAGAAGAGAGGGATCAGATGAAGATTGCATCAATGTGACCACTTTTAGATGCGAAAATCTCCAAGAGAAGAGTGGGATCAACCAAAGATTGCATCAGTGTGACCACTTCCTCAACCACTGGCTGAATAGGCTACGAGACTACATGGTCTATGGGTACCTCACCCCTCAAAATAGGAGTGGGATCAATCGAAGATTGCATCTGCAGGACCACTTCATCAACCAAAGGTTGAATAGAATTTGAGGAAATCTCAGAAGACTCATAATTAGAAGAGCTTGTATATAGGGACCACAATCTTTGTTAAAAAAGTAAAAAAAGCTAGGAAAAACAAAGAGAGAAGAGGATTTATTTTTTATTTTTTTAACTGCTTTAACAAGAAAATTTGAAATAAAAACTCTTTTTTTTCGTTTTTCAAAGCAAGAAATGGGAACAAAGAGAAAATTGAAAACAAGATTGATAAAGACCCTAAGCCCACTGCAGATCACAGGGATTCAACCAAGAAACCAAAAGGCAGATCTAAGACTTGACTGCTCGCTCTAAACCTTTTAGAAAAAACACAAGAAGACTAAGGAACAAGTAAACCAAAACTTCAACCCAAGCTATGGCCACAAACAAAGACTCTGACTGATTCAAGAAAGTCCCGAGAAGTCTAAAATTCTATTAGGAAAAAGACAAGCTCTCTCTTTATTGAAAAATACCTTCATGAAACAGAGACACAGGATGTTGCATCAACAACCTATGTATGTACGTGGGCTGTCTATTGTGCAGAGCACGTATGTATGCGGGTTGACCCAAATAGGGAACGTACACCTATGAGACTTTTCAAAAATAAAAAGACAAGGAAAACTTACAGGGGATGGAAGGTTGGTATGCACCTTGGAGGTGACCAAAAACCATTAAAAGACTCAGTAAACTTGACTGAAACTCAAAAGGAAAACAAGAAGCCAATCAATAACCCAAAAACCTCCCTAAAAACCCTAAAGAGATCCCCAGTATGGTCGCCATTTTTGCTAGTGGGAAAATCCCCCCTTTAACTATACCAGGGTTTAAGATATAGACAAAGCGAATGACCGTCTAAAAGTCAATCTAGTTTCTGCTATACCCCAAACATACCAAAATAAATGAAAATAAAGCAATAGAAGAGAAGATCAGTAACTGTACCTTTTATCCCACGTCTGGTGATGATCTCCTCAAGCTCTCTAGTTCCAAAGACTGCAAGTCTCCTCCCAAGGCTGACCCACATCCAAGACTAGGCAAACAAGGACTACACGCATGCTATTTCTATTCATAAATTAGGGTTAGATATCAAATGCTATGTATAAATCAAAGAAAATATACAAAACATCATCATTTGGGATAGGTAAAAGAGATTCTTTTATTCATTAAACAAAGACATAAACTTACAATCCATGTCAGTCACCATTCCGTGAACCTAGTCTGGGCTTCTCTTTATAATGCTCCAAGTGCACCTTCAATAGGCCTCTTCTCTCAATCTTCTGATCACCTCAAGGGAAGGGAATGGATTGAATTGAAGAAGAAGGGGCTGAAGAGGGAATGATGAGGCAATAAATCACAAATGGTAGCAAATTTTTGGGCAAGGAAGGAAAATGAAATTGGGCAGAGTTTCACTGTTCTTATGATTCTTAGTGAAATGAGACCCCAACACCTCATTTTATATGAAAAAATGATGGTTATTCAGTTGGGGGATGGGCTATAACACGTTAATTGGTTGGGAAACCTTCAATAGCCCGTGAATTTCACCAAATTCCTTACAACTTTTGCAAGCATACGCGGGTTGTTTAGTGTGCAACAAGTATAAGTACGCGGGCTGTCTAGCATGCAACAAGCATATGCACGTGGGTTGTAGTGGTTCAAGGCCCGTACATGCTCTAAAAATTGGTTTTTTAAGTAGAGCTTTTCATCAATGATTTGGCAATTTATGCAAGTAAGAGGGCCAATGCTATGTATGCATGAGTAGGGCATTTTAGGGTTATAACACAAATCCACATGCACTAGCATTCTTCCACTAATTGTTTCCTTCATAGATTGTAATAGGTGCATTCTTCCACGATTTTTTTCCTTCATAAACTGTAACAGGAATCAATGGACACCATACATGATATTTTGGACATATTGGATAGATAGATCAAGACATATTCAGAACAGTAAGAAAATGTAGAAAAAGAAAAAAAAGGTGGCAGCACTAGAAGACCAAATGGTTATTTTAGCCAAAGGATCGGATGCTTAACAGGGTATATATGTAAGGGGAACTTATAAAAGTGGTGGATAATATGAACAAACATATGAAACTGTTCATCTTGTATCTGATTTTTATAGGATATTTAATTTACAATGCTTTGTCTATGTCTTTCTTTGATGACCCCACGATTTCATACTCGCTTTTACTCCATCTCTCCTTCTAGTTCTTCGACTGGAGCTATAACCTCTTATTCCGATGATAGAATTGGTTTTTGTTCTTCAATCCTTGATTATTCCTTTATCTCTGTGGCCTATGTGGTTTCCCTTACCTGTTGGGTAAACAAAGTAAATTAGTTGTTGATTCAATGCAAAGACTAGGCAGAAGAAAAATTAGTCTCGCATGGGAAGGGGAATTGAATTATCGTTGCAACATCCTGGTGTTTTCAATATCTTCATTCCTAGGGCGACATCTCGATTGAATCAACCTAGCCCATCATGGTGAACCTCTCCTTGTAATTTGAAAGACCCCTTTATTGAATCGAGTCATTCACTTGGTTGTTCTCACTGGAAGTATTCACTTCCTCGACAACAACCGTAGTTCGAATCTCCTTACAAGCTCAAAAACAAGGACGAGTTTGGTCGAAAAGATCACTCTGAAGAGGAGGCACGTGATAAAAAAAAATGAACAAGTAGGTAGGTAGGTAGTGATTGATTCATTTACCTTACCAACCAAAAGCATAGAAATTACATTAAACTTTATCAATCTTAATGAACATTAAAGGCAGGTGAAGCTTATATGCACAACAAGTGGAATAGCCATTTCGTTTGTGCCATTATTTGAGCTACTAAGAGTTGGCAGGTGTAGGTATAAACAT
The DNA here is from genome assembly GCA_009831015.1 of Picea engelmannii. Taxonomy (NCBI): domain Eukaryota; kingdom Viridiplantae; phylum Streptophyta; class Pinopsida; order Pinales; family Pinaceae; genus Picea; species Picea engelmannii. Next base: position 36,245 of record ML784737.1, read on the forward strand.
ATTTTATAACTAGTGGGGAATTAACAATGTGTGTGTAATCCAGATGCAAGGCATGTTCCCTCCTTTAATATTTGAGGGAAATAAATTTAGAGTAGAAAGTCCATTGGATTGATTACACCCCTACTGACGACATTGCCATATGTTTATTAATTGTTATGTAAAATTTATATTAATTGCTATGTAAAACTTAATTCATGAGGAAGACAATCTGCACTTGGAATATAATTTATGTGTGGGAGACATATCCAACAAGTATATCCACAACTATAAATTGTTCATTATACTTCCTTTGGACAATAATTTCGTTGAAGGAGAGTTATAACTTGTTCATTGTATTTCTAACTTAATTCACCAGAAGACAATCTGCACTTCCAATACAATAATTTCTGTGTGGGATACTTATCCAGCAAGTATATCCACAATTATAAATTGTTCATTATATGTATATCCGCAACTATACATTCTTATTATATTTCTTTTGGACAATAATTTTGTTGAGGGAGACTTAGCCAACAAGTATATCCATAGCTATAAATTATTCGATGTATTTCTGACTGTGTTATGTAAGAATTAAATTTAAGAAAAATTTATATGTAAAAATTACTTAAAAAAAAGTTTATGTAAGAATTCAATGGTGTTTAAGTTTCAATTTTAACAATTTGATGTTGAAATTATTAATACAAATGAGAGGGGGGGTGAATCAGTTGTATATGAGCTTAAACAATTTTAAGTCTGTTAAAACATTATTAATCTTTCTTCATGTGGTCATCAACAATATACAACATATGGACAGTAAAGGTAAAGAACAACAGTCACACATAAAGTATACACAGAGACAGATTTTTCACGAGGAAACCCATAAAGGGAGAAAACCTCTTCTTCTTCGAAATGATAGGAAATCTTTTAAGTTCTGTACATCATCTATAATTGAGCACCAACTCAATGTGAAGCTACTACCTCTGTTTTACAAGCTGCAACTTGTTTGAGAGCACCAACTCTCTGGTTTCTCTAGCAACCATTAGAAGGAAGCACCAACTCCCTGAATATTCCAGCACCAACTGGATGGAAACACCAACTTCTTGAATGTTCCAACACCAACTGGATGGAAGCACCAACTTCCTGTTACACAAGATCCAACCTGTATAACAGAGAACACTTGTTCTCCCTAGCACCACCCTGCCACCCTTGTTTCTCTGGCTACAACTAGACGAAAGCTACAACTTCCTGTGTTCAAGCTCCCACTTGAACCTCTGAGGAAAACCATCCTCCCGAGCACCTACAAACCTCCCTAGAATATTAATGGCTAAATAAACATTCAACTTTACAAATAAATCAGTTCTTACCAATCTTTCTTTGTTCTGTAAATCTGGTCTTCTGCACACTGTTATGCAACTCTACTCTTCCTCTGTCTGTTCAACAGATATGCTCTGCATCAACTCGTGCTCTCATTCTGCTCTCCTTCAACTCTCTGTTATTATACTCTGCATTTCATCTCACCTTTCACATATGCTCAATCTCCTTCTGCGCATCCTCTTCGTCTCTATTCTTACAGTTTCATTCTTTTTCACTTACAGAACCACCAACAAGACATAGTCTGTTTTCATCTTCTTTTATACAGACGAACACGATGATTCAACTTCCCAACTCCTTAGGAAAAATGATGACAACTGTCAAAGCAACTGAAGCGCCAACTGATTGGAAATCATGAGTCCATTTCACTAACGGATTTGTAACTAAAAAGTTAATCTGTGAGAAAGAACAGTAACCCTCCGATCTCATTCAAGTTTTATCCGCACCATTGGATGACCTTTATTAGTCTTGCCTTTTTAAGTCGGGTTTCGACATTTCATCATTCCTGTGCCCAAGTGTCTCGACACTTCATGTTGCGATCTATGAAAATCCAAAATAAAGCTTATCTGGACTGACTCCTTCTCTTCCCGTGACCAAGTGTTGTGACCACAGCCTTATGCATAAGGCGCTTTCACGATTTCGCATTTCGCCAATTCGTAATACAAGTTGCTTTGTTTCTTTTGTCTCTTCATATTGCGATTCGCGAAACTCCGACATGGAGTTGAACCAACGGTCTAGATATGAACTTATTTCAACAGCTACGATTGGATCACGATATCGCATATCGCGAGATCAGGATTCTTGTTGCATTTGTTTCTTTTCTTCTTGATATCGCGATTCGCGAAAATCCGACACGAGCTATAATCAACGGTCTAGATTCATTCTCGATTCAATGGCTGCGATTGAATCGCGATATTGCATATCGCGATTTCGACACTCTTGTTGTCAAGTGTTTTCGTCACTTCAAAGTCTTGATCCCCGATACTCCATGATGAAAATCAATGGTCCAGATCACTTCTTAACTTAACGACTGCGATTAGATCGTGAATTCTCATATCGTGATTTCGGCATTCTTGTTGTCAAGTGTTTTTGTCACTTCAAAGTCCCGATCCCCGATACTCCATGAAGAAAATCAACGGTCCAGATCACTTCTTAACTTAACGGCTGCGATTAAATCGTGATTTCGCATATCGCGAAATCGACATTCTTGATGCATTGGGTTCTTTGCCTCCCCAAGTCGCGATCCACGAAACTCCGATATGGAGTTACATCAACGGTCCAGATCAAATCTTGATTTGACGGCTCAGATTTCATCACGATTTTTCATATTGCGATTACGCCCTCTTCGCCTTGCACTTTAAAGACTGTGCATGTTCTCCTCGATCCAACGGTGGTTGGACCCTGCGCTTGGATCTGATGGTTGAGATCTGTCTCCCTCTTCAACGATCATAGATTCTTCTTCTCAAACTTTCGCTCATTCGCTGCCTTCGATCATTCGCTGCCTTCGATCATTCACTGCTTTCGATCATTCACCTCTCTGAACTTATCTTCTGTTTGCCCGTTGATTACAAAATTGTTGTTCTCATGTCATCTTCACTGTTGCCATCAACCTTCGATCATTCACTGCTTTCTATCATTCACCTCTTTGAACTTATCTTCTGTTTTCCAGTCGATTACAAACTTGTTGTTCTCATGTCATCTTCACTGTTGCCATCAATGACAAGCATTCACTGTCTATTAATTGTCTGTTAAATATTTGCCAACAATCTCCCCCTTTGGCATTGATGGTAACACAAGCACCCACATGTATTCAAATCTTCTCTCCTACTCTTTTCTCCCCCTTTGACATCAATATCAAAGAAGAACCATTCTTCCCCTGATCTGTTATAAAAACCTACTCCCCCTGTCAACTATAAGCATCTTGGAAATACACCAGATATTTAATAAGTACTCCCCTTGACCAGATGAACAGATTAGGCACAAGAGATTATAACCCCCAACTTTTGACGAAGATATCCAAAATGGGTTGCTACTAATGGTTTAGTAAAGATATCAACAATTTGTTCTGTAGAAGGTATATAATTCAGTTGAACAATTCTGTTTGTAACTTGTTCTCTGAGAAAATGGTACTTGATTGGAATATTCTTAGTCTTGGAATGAAGAACAAGATTCTTGGAGACACTAATGGCACTGGTGTTATCACAATGAATTGGAATGGGATCAGTGTAAGTTATCTTCAGATCTGTAAGAGTTTGTATCATCCATAATATTTGTGTGCAGCAAGTAGCAGCAACAATGTATTCTGCCTCTGTAGTGAATAATGAAATAGATCCTTGCTTCTAACTAAGCCATGCAACTAATGAGTCACTCAGAAAAAATGCTCCTCCACTGGTGATTTTTCTCTCATCAACACATTTTTCCCAGTCGACATCTGAATAAGCAATTAACTGGAAATTCTTATTTCTAGGGTACCACAATCCATATGTCATTGTTCCCTTCAGATATTTGAATATTCTTTTGACAGCTACCAAGTGACTTTGTTTAGGAGCAGAATGAAAATGACCTACCATTCCAACAGCTTGCATTATATCAGGACGAGATGTTGTGATGTACAAAAGACTGCCTATCATTGAACGATATGTCCTTTGATCAACATCAGGTGAGATATCATCTTTTCTCAGCTTGCAACCAACCACCATAGGTGT
>ML784737.1:44302-104374 GCA_009831015.1 Picea engelmannii
TTGTTAATTCTCATTTCATATGCAATTAGAGTTCCTAGAAGTTGATCAATGGACATAGTTTTAAGATCATTTAATTCTTCTATTGCAAAGACTTTTGGATTAAATTTATCAGGCAGAGATCTTAAAATCTTCTGAACTAAGAGTGAGTCATCAACCGTCTCACCTAGACCCTTCATGGAATTTACAAGTTCTTCAACTCTTAAAAAATACTTGCTAATTCCTTCATCTTCATTCATCTTTAGTTGTTCAAATTTCAATCTGTATGTTTGAAATTTGGCATCTTTTACTTTCTCATTTCCTTCATAACTGTTAATAAGTTTATCCCGCATTGCTTTGGCAGTATCAAGATGCATCACCTTTACAAACTCAGCTTCAGCAAGTCCATTCAAGATATCATTCATTACCTTAGAGTTAAAACTAAACTCTAACTTATCATCCTTGGTGGCTAGCACAACAGGATTTGTATATCCAGTCTCTACTACATCCCAAACATCGGCACCCAAGGCCATTAAGTATGTTCTCATTCTAATCTTCCAGAATGAAAAATTTGTTCCATCAAACAGAGGGGGCTTAGAGGCTGAAGTCCCTTCATGACTTGTCATGTTTAAGCTTACAGATCTACCTTTAAATAAAAGGAACCCGCTCTGATACCAATTGTTGAAATTATTAATACAACTGAGAGGGGGGGTGAATCAGTTGTATATGAGCTTAAACAATTTTAAGTCTGTTAAAACATTATTAATCTTTCTTCATGTGGTCATCAACAATATATAACATATGGACAATAAAGGTAAAGAACAACAGTCACACATAAAGTATACATAGAGACAGATTTTTCATGAGGAAACCCATAAAGAGAGAAAACCTCTTCTTCTTCGAAATGATAGGCAGTCTTTTAAGTTCTGTACATCATCTATAATTGAGAACCAACTCAATGTGAAGCTGCTACCTCTATTTTACAAGCTGCAACTTGTTTGAGAGCACTAACTTTCTGGTTTCTCTAGCACCCACTAGAAGGAAGCACCAACTCGCTGAATATTCCAGCACCAACTGGATGGAAGCACCAACTTCCTGAATGTTCTAGCACCAACTGGATGGAAGCACCAACTTCTTGTTACACAAGCTCCAACCTGTATAACAGAGAACACTTGTTCTCCCTAGCACCACCCTGCCGCCCTTGTTTCTCTGGCTACAACCAGACGAAAGCTACAACTTCTTGTGTTCAATCTCCCACTTGAACCTTTGAGGACAACCATCCTCCCGAGCACCTCCCAACCTCCCTAGAATATTAATGGCTAAATAAACATTCAACTTTAGGGATAAATCAATTCTTACCAATCTTTCTTTGTTCTGTAAATCTGGTCTTCTGCACACTGTTTTGCAGCTCTACTCTTCCTCTGTCTGTTCAGCAGATATGCTCTGCATCAACTCATGCTCTCATTCTGCTCTCCTTCAACTCTCTATTATTATGCTCTGCATTTCATCTCACCTTTCACATATGCTCAATCTCCTCCTGCGCATCCTCTTCGTCTCTATTCTTACAGTTTCATTCTTTTTCACTTACAAAACCACCAACAAGACACAGTCTGTTTTCATCTTCTTTTATATAGATGAACACGATGGTTCAACTTCCCAACTCCTTAGGCAAAATGACGACAAATATCTAAGCAACTGAAGCGCCAACTGATTGGCAATCATGAGTCCATTTCACTAACGGATTTGTAACTGAAAAGTTAATCTGTGAGAAAGAACAGTAACCCTCCGATCTCATTCAAGTTTTATCCACACCATTGGATGACCTTTATTATTCTTGCCTTTTTAAGTCGGGTTTCGGCATTTCGACATTTCTATGCCCAAGTGTCTCGACACTTCATGTTGCGATCTCCGAAACTCCGAAATGGAGCTTATTTAGACTGACTCCTTCTCTTCCTGTGACCAAGTGTTGTGACCACAACCTTATGCATAAGGCGCTTTCACGATTTCGCATTTTGCCAATTCGTAATACAAGTTGCTTTGTTTCTTTTGTCTCTTCATATTGCGATTCGCGAAACTCCGACACGGAGTTGAACCAACGGTCCAGATATGAACTTATTTCAACGGCTACGATTGGATCGCGATATCGCATATCGCGAGATCGGGATTCTTGTTGCATTTGTTTCTTTTCTTCTTGATATCGTGATTCGCGAAACTCCGACACAAGCTATAATCAACGGTCTAGATTCATTCTTGATTCAATGGCTGCGATTGAATCGCAATATCACATATCGCGATTTTGGCACTCTTGTTGTCAAGTGTTTTCGTCACTTCAAAGTCCCGATCCCCGATACTCCATGAAGAAAATCAACGGTCCAGATCACTTCTTAACTTAATGGCTGTGATTAGATCGCGAATTCTCATATCGCGATTTCAACATTCTTGTTGTCAAGTGTTTTTGTCACTTCAAAGTCCTGATCCCCGATACTCCATGAAGAAAGTCAACGGTCCAGATCACTTCTTAACTTAACGGCTGCGATTAAATCACAATTTCGCATATCGTGAAATCGACAATCTTGATGCATTGGGTTCTTTGCCTCCCCAAGTCGCGATCCCTGAAACTCCGATATGGAGTTACATCAACGGTCCAGATCAAAGCTTGATCTGACGGCTTAGATTTCATCGTGATTTTTCATATTGCGATTACGCCCTCTTCTCCTTGCACTTTAAAGACCGTGCAGGTTCTCCTTGATCCAACGGTGGTCGGACCCTGCACTCGGATCTGACGGTTGAGATCTGTCTCCCTCTTCAAGTATCAAAGATTCTTCTTCTCAAGAGATTCTTCTCAAACTTTCACTCATTCCCTGCCTTCGATCATTCACTGCTTTCGATCATTCACCTCTCTGAACTTATCTTCTGTTTGCCTGTCGATTTCAAACTTGTTGTTCTCATGTCATCTTCACTGTTGCCATCAACCTTCGATCATTCACTACTTTCGATCATTCACCTCTCTGAACTTATCTTTTGTTTGCCTGTCGATTACAAACTTGTTGTTCTCATGTCATCTTCACTGTTGCCATCAATGACAAGCATTCGCTATCTGTTAACTGTCTGTTAAATATTTGCCAACATTTGAGTCCATCCAAAAGCTATAAATAAATTGATAAACAAACCAAACAATATAAATTGATGAACTTTTTATTTAATAAGCTAATATACAATTAAATCTATGCTCTGAAATAATATAATAAAAATAATAAACTTAAAATGAATCTCTATAAACATAGACATGGCAATTAGGTGCACAATCATCACAATCAATCATTGGTTATGAAATTCATTTATTTTATGTCATGCCAGTGTATTCATGGTGCCCAATCCATCGTATTTATATGTTAACCCATACTAATAAGTCTTTGATTCATACAATTAACAAAAATTCATACTTCAAATTAATTGTATCAGTTGTATCATGCTTATCAATTCAGAAGCATCTATTCATGTACATGCATCTAAAGTTGGTAGGTACTCACAACTTTGCTGCTCTCGACCTTGTTTGTATATAGATAAATCCAATAACTCCCATACTATGCTTATTAATGGGCCCTCTAACTCCCATACTATGCTTATTCTAATGGGTCAATAACTCCCATACTATGCTTATTCTAATGGGCCCTCTAACTCCCACACTATGCTTATTCTAAAGGGTCCTTGCCTATGTAACAATCTCATTTTAAATAGATGCATGGTTCTCTATATTTATGAAAGTGAAGCTTGAGAGGGTCAACGTAGTCTTCAAACTTAAGTGTACCTATGGTCCATAACAGGTAGTCTCGTTAATTATCTTCCACTTTCCATGCTTGAACTTTTCACTCAACCTATTGGGAAAAGAAAGAAATGAGATTCATTTGAGATATGGAAATAAAAAATGAAAGTCAAATTTTCAATGAGTGTATTGGAAAAAGATTTGAAAGTTGGAAGATCATGAAACCAATGAATTTGAAGACACATTCTTGGGTTGTGTTCTTGATATTCAACATATTTGTAAACAATTTTGTTTGGAATAATACTTAGAGTTGTCCATAAACATTTGTGGATATTTTATTAAAATAGTTTCTGATTTCTTATTACTAGTTTAATGATAATATTTATAGAAATAATTGAATTCAAAAAATGAAAAAACAAGCAAATGAATTTGCTAGGTTTATTTTTTTATGAATGACAAATACAAAGAAAGAGGGACTCACTATGGGGTTGTCTTTGACATTATGGTCTTGAATGGCTGCTACAAAATCTTCTTTCTCTTCTATTATGCTCTCAAATTCCACTCCTAGATTCTATGCTCAACTATGGAACAAGTACAATGCTAAAAAAATGGAAACCCCTCTCTTCCTAGTAGCCTAGTATTTAACATAGCCTCATAGTCATCTATGGTTAGGGTTCTGCATGCCTCAATGGTCAATTAATGTTAGGGTTTTGAACCCTCTACAATCTTATTTAGAGTCCGACCTGACTAGCCCCATATGTGTGAGTAATGGGAGTTGAATTGGCATCCACTTAGTACCATGGTGGTCAACAAGGTAGGAACTTTTGKAAGRCATAACCTTCCCATATGAGCTCCAATTAATGTGATTTTCATACCTTTGRAAADATCTCAGTGTGTAGAACAAGTAGAGAAATGAKATMTATGCTAATAAAGTTTTGAACTCAAAAAGTGTCACTTGATCCCTCAAAATGGATTTCATGGTKTCTAGACCCAAAATCTYCAAAGTGGGACCTACTCCAAAAGTACCAAGATAGATTGGGAATCATACCTCCCCATTGATGGAGTATTTTGGTCCCCAAAATATTTTAAAGGTAAGGGAATTTTTTCTCTGTGGAGTACCATTTTGCATTGCCTGGAAGTTGTCATTTCAACCCGATCTCCCAAAGATCATGCTACCCCTGTCTCATAGTTATGTATTTTTTCTACAAAGTGTTATTTTCTAGCAACTTCACCTAAGCTTGGAAGTTGTCATTTCAACCCGACTCCCAAAAATCATGCTGCCCTGTCTCATAGTTATGTATTTTTTTTACAAAATGTTATCTTCTAGCTTCTGATGCTAACTCCTCTATGCTTTTCACTTTCTTGATTCAAAATAGAAGGCTAGTACACTTTTAGATTTTCCACTTTCACTATTAACTTTTGGATTTTCCACTTTCACTATTGAGTAAATTAAATATTTGTATCTATATAGACAATATCATCCACCCACCCTCTCCAATACTTCAAAAGTAAAATACTTCAAAAGTAAGATACCCTAGACCTTTGATCATCCTATTAAGACCATGTAGCTTTTCTTATAGCTCCACTTCCACTTCGAGACATTCAATCATGTACAGTGTCCAAACAGTTATTTCAACAATCAAACCATAGATAAATTTGTAACAAGCCCCAAATTCAAGGGGAGGTCATCCAAAGCTCAATGCAAAATACTATGTAAACCAGATTCAATGGGAGGTCATCCAAATCTAAATGTAAACCAAGATAAGACTTTCATCAAATGTTGTGCCTAAACCAAAACAGTTATTTCAACAATCAAAACAGAGATAAATTTACAACAAGCTACTCGGATTCCACGGAAGGTCATCTAGAGCTCAATCCAAAATACTATGTAAACCAAGACAAGATTTTCATCTAACTCGGTGCCTAAATTGACACGAAATCACCTATTACGACCATCAGAATGCTCAGAAAACTCAAGCAAACTTGCACAACTGCATCTTGAATCTATCCGAAGGTATTCCATAAACGTCTTCTAATCCCATTTTGCAACTTAATTACCCTCGCCATTGTCATAAGAGTAAGGTTGTGAGTTTTTCGTTGATCTTGGTAGGCACTTAAAACAATAGAAGTCATCAACATAACCAAACCTCTTGCCCTGCCACTTCTTCAATGGCATTAACACTTCCTGTCAACAAACTTGACCCATTGCACACCGCAACCATTAATCTTCCTGTTAGCGACCTTGTAGATTATAAACACTTTACAAAGTCAGGACAGACATCTATACGAATCTCTCTGCTTCCAATCTATTGTTAGAAGACGCGGGAACTTTTAAAGCAACAATCGAAAAACTTTTCTTTGCCAAATGGAACATTTCGATAACCGTCATGTTGCTTGGGACAATTTTATTGGTTGTTGTTACTACTCAACCAGGTGATTGAACGTTCTCATTTTAACACATTGCTAATTTATTCTTCATATTTGGCTCACAAGATATTTTATTAACTCATTGTTGGCATTGTAGTGGGATTTTTGAGTATCGACTATGGAGGGAAAGCAATTCACACAGACGAAAACAATATAACATGGGTCACTGATGCTAATTACATAGACGTCGGGCAGACAAGAGAGACAGGGGATGCAATTCCACTAGGTTCTGGTTCTTATTCCCAAAATCTGAGCTTTTTCCCAAAGCCTCTCGACAAGTCTTCCTATCAGGTGCCTGTGACCCCCGATGCGCCTTACCTCTTAAGACTATGGTTTGCCGTTGGAAATAACAGTGCATTTTTTCCTCTCTCCCTTACTTAATTCATTTATTTGATTATCCATCAAGGACTCCCCATATGCAGACTTGATCAAGTGAGGGGATGGAGGGGTGTCACCCAAGTAATGTATTTCAGGATCATCTTCTTCATCCTCCTCATCTTCTTCATCTACAAGGTTGTTTTGTAAAGGGGTTTGGATCCTTTGATCATCCCTTCCTTTGTTTTTGGGCTCTCTTGGAAATATCTAAGGAGCATTATTAGGTCTCCTGAAGGTAACTCTGTTATCAACATTTTGAGTATTTCTATAGTTCTATCTTGCTTCAAGTTTTACCTTCTCCACATCAACAGAAATAGATTTTACTAATTTGGTAAGTTCATCATCCTGAGGGTGGGCAACAGAGGAAGAGGTTGAAGTTTCAGACCTTCCCCTTCTTCTGTCCCTGTTATCCTTACTCCTACGCTCATCTACTGCCATAATATTGGATTCTACTTCAATGGTTGCATCTTGCATATGAGCCAAGGAGGTAGCTCTCCTTTCTCTTAACAGGAGGAAGAAATCAGGATCAAAAGAACTAGAATAGGTAATATTTGCAGAGGTTTTTGTAGGCTTAACCTCAATGGGAATATTTCTATACATTTTATTAAATCTTGTCGAGAAGTGAGAAACAGATTCCCCTTCCTTTGTCTTCAGTGATCAAAACTCTATAATATAGTAAAGGAAATCCTTTCTATCCCCCCAATTATTTAAGAAGGCTTTATATAGGGCTTCAATCCCATCAATAGATCCAGGAGGCAAATCCCTAAACCACTTCCTAGCCTCACCCTCAAGGCTATGATAACAAATCCTCATCCATACATCCGCATCCATGATGACTTGACAATCTGTAAAATTGTAAAAGGCTTCAAGGTGTTCCTCCACAGTTATGTCTCCCTCGCCTGTCAACTTGGGTAACTGCTTAAGGTAGCCATCCACTGGGAGGTCATTCAGAGGCTGAGGCAAAACAAGAGGGGAATACCTATAAGCTATTATAGATTCCATCCTAGATCTGGGGGGATTGGCTCCTGCCATTGGAGTGTGAACTGGAGAAGAACCAGAAGGAGATGGGGTTTGGACAAGTGAGACTGGGGTTGTGCTTCTGGGAGAAAAAGGAAAAGGCTCAGTGTTAGGAGATAAAGATGAGGGGCTAGAGGTAAAAGAGGTTTCCCCTTCTATAATTGCATCAACTCTAATAGGAGGAGGAGTAGGAAAGTCTTCTAAGGTCAAAGATCTCTCCTTCAACTTCACAACTTCGAGGGAGAAAGGGGTGTCAAAGCTCTCTCCTTCCAAACCAAGAACAGGAGGGGAGAAATCGAAAGGAAAACTCCCAAAATTTAAATTTCTTGAAACACCAATAGTTTGTATAATAGGAGAATTAGAAACAGTTACTAGAGTTTGTAAAGAGGTTTTATGTAAATTATCAAAACAACTTGGTACAGCAGTGGAGGTACCTTTTTTAGCGGTCTTTCCCTTTCTGATAATTTCCTCTGGGTCAGCTTCAAGCGTTGCTAGAGGTAGCAGTGAAGTGGACCTCATGTGTCTGCCTTTAGGAGCCAGAATTGAAGCAGTGGAGTCAAAACAATGGAGTCGCTCGGTGCAAGTTGCAATCTTGAATGGGACTATTATCTAACGCACCTTTAGAATCATAGCTTCTTTGTCGTTCTGTCCCAGGGAAATGTCTTCAATTCGTTCCCCGACAAAGGCCCCAGAAATGTTAGCTCTAGAAGTCACCTCTGGATTGCAGCAGAGGTAAGCCCAGTACCCATCAGTTTTACGGTAAAATGTAAATGAGTTTTAGGTGGTCAAATGGAGAAGACTCAATGAGAAATAATGTTCTAAGTCAGAAATCTAGATTGGCATGCATACGTGACTGAGGTCCAGAATCAACTTCAGTCAGTAAGTTGGAGTAAGGGTGAATAGAAGGAAGACTTTGATGAGGAGAGTGTAGAGGTCTGCTATGGACATTAAGTCTTCCACTAGCCTAAGGAGGAAAAACTTAAACACAAGATCCTCTTGAATTAAAATTTCAAAGAAACTGAAAGAAATCATAACAATACTATAATCAAACATTCATCATAATACAGTTATAACAATTCATGTGAATCGGTCATTCACGAACTCTTTCAATATCATAGGCAAATAAGATGGAGTAAGAAAGTTGACTTAGATTAACCAAGATGTCTCAAAAACAAATACATAACCAGAGAACCAATGTTCTTCATAAAAATATTACAATAGTGTTAGGACCCAGAAATGTCCCTTTTTCACTACATCTTTTGCCCATTCAACCTTCTCATTCCTAAGATAAATGACTATTATAATGAGTCATAAGACCCTTTTTCCCAAGGTATGAACTATTCATCTCACTTTTATATTTTCATTTCCTTAGTATGTTTGATTGGTAACGTTCACATATTTTACCCATGAAATGATTTAACTAATGATCAAAATGCTTAGAACAACCCACTTTGAGAAACTCGTTGTTGTTACAACTATGCGCCAATCTTGGAAGCTGTTACATGATTATTGCAACGGATGCCACCGATCCTGGAAGATATTACATGACTACTGCAACAGAAGCTCGTCAATCCTAGAAGCTGTTACAATAGACGCCACCAGTTCTGTTGTTACAAGACTGCTGCAACACATGTTGATTATATATGCTGGCTCACGATGTTGATCAAGGGGAGTTATAGATTTTGTATTAATGATATCAAATGAACAGCTTGAGAATCGGGGATTCTCAAGACTGTTCTGATTATGTTTCTACTGAATGACTTTGGCTTTAAATAACAAAGGTTTGGTAATGAAGAGGAGGTTTTTACTGGGGAGAGAAAAGTAACACTTATTGTACACAGACATTTTTGGCAATTGAATGAAAGAGTGGATTGAATTCCTTTAGTAGACTGTAACCTATTTCTTTGAGTGGATTCAGTGAGAAGGGAAGGGCCCACCTTTCTCACCGATTTCCCTCTATTTTGAATTCTAGATTAGTTGTTTTAAATGCGAATGATTTAACTGTTAGACATTTCTAGAATACAACTGTTGTTACAGTTTAGTTCCTTCTTGTTAGATGCGCATCAATTTGTCTCATGAGAATTGGAATTCGATTGCTGAACATTGTTGGAGAACTGCTTTCCCTTTTTCTGCATTAGGCTAAAATCTTGTTTCCGAGAAATAAAAGTGTGAAGTACCTTCTTTCAATAAGTAGATTTCCTTTCTACAAATAGTATAGAACTTCTTCTTGCAAAAGTAAATTAGAAATTTAGATTAGATTAGTGTTTACGGGCATAAATGACCATCCGTCAATTGGAAGAACGAGTATGGTCCGGGGTTGTCTAAATAACCCAATCTGTTTGGTATGACTCGCTTTGATGGGTTTAATAGCTTCATTGGCCAATCCAAAAGTCCTAAAAGAAACAAAAAGAAAAAGAGTTAACTATTTAAATAACTACTTAACGTACATACGTATCTATATAACTATTTTTAATAATATTTACACAACGGATCTGTCTATCTTATTTATGTGCATGATATACAAGTTGTGAGTTTTAATCTAAGCTCAAGAAAATCTATGTGAAGATGGATGCTTTAACAAAAGCAAATAAAGAAAGCACATAAATTATTTTTTGTTTTTTCTTTATTTATCTAAGATTAAATAGAAAAATATATTATGAAACAGAAGTATGTGGAGGGTCAAAGCCAGGCCATATATTAGAATTTCAAAGACAAACAAATGACAAAAAGAAAAGAACTAACCTATTAATGAATTAATTGGCATGCATCGAACATCTGTATAATAAAGAATATCCAGCCACCTTGTCGAAGAGGTAAACCTGCAACGAACCTTAAGATTGTTCTGAATAATTGTGAAACAATGTGCTGGAAATTGAATTTCAATAACAGGGCGTATGATACAAATAGTCGTGGTGATCTTATGATTTACAAGCAATTACAGTGAGATAAATCTTATTGTAAGAACTTTGCATTTAAACATTCAACAGAAAATTAAAGATAAATCTCATCATTTGAGTTGAATAGATGATCACCCTATATAATATCTGAAACATCACATATGGACAACATTTATAAATGAATTATCCCAACTCATAATAAAGCATGAAGACAAAATCTATCAACACCTATTATCATGTAAAGATAAACAGAACTTAAACTAAGACATCATACACAAGAAGCTAAAGTTGTAATATGTATTTCTATTCCATTCAAGTCTGTGAATTAATTGCCAATACTTCATCCCCAGGCCAAGATGTTTTCATTACAAAAATATGAGTTTTTAAAGGGTTCAGAAAATATTATTGTCTTATCTTATGAGATAAGATTAAATCTCCACAATCATCTACTGATTAAAAAAATATGGGGGGATATAACCACCCCAGATCACACTAAATCTCTAAAAACGAAAAAGAGTTTGTTCTTGTTTACACAAAAATGAGCCATGGATATGGCTAATAAGCTCAAAAAAGCTCCAGATCATTTAGTCACCATAAACTCCCAAATATCCTAAAATAAAAAAATGAAAAAAATGAAATTCAGATATACATTTAACCAATATTTTCCAAATTTTGAATAAGAATAGATTGGCTACAGAATCTGCTGATTATGTAGCTAGTCTTATTTTAGCAACAAAATCTAATTTATTTTATGAACAAGAAGGTAACACTATTTTAAGACAAAAACAAATCTTTACCTTTAAATGGAAAATCAAATCGATTCACATGATCTCAGAATTGATCACTGTTGTGACACTTTTGACATTTTTTACTATGATGTTCCCTATTGTTTTCAGACGTTTTCCTTGTCTCTGAACATTGGACTTGAGCCTACGATTATCATCTGTTAGGAGGTCGACCAAATCAGTAAGGCTTTTGATTTGTGATTGTAAAATGGGTATGTATGTGTAATACTTGTCAATCTAGAACAGACAAGTTTCACATTGTAAACCTGTGATGGCCGCTTGAGAATACCCACGGTTGTGTGTCGGACTGTCTTCACTGTTGCCTTTAGATTTGTTATCAAACTTATTACCTAGAAACCCCTGACTTTGCTTCAAGCAAGGTGGGATATTATCGATGAAATCGTAAGCCTGGTGGGGTTTTGCTTGGAAGGAAGGAGGGTCTTCTTCAGCCAAGAATCTGTCGATCTTCAATTCTGAGCTCTCATGGATCTCAATTTTCGAGCTCACATGAGGGTTTGATTTATTTCACAGTTTCCTCAAGATCAACCTACCTTCCCTGTTATTTTTAAAACCTAATTCAATATCACCTTTAGATGGCTTCCCCAGAGGTATGTTTGTATTCTTAACAGAGGCATTAGGATGGATTTACTCAACATCTTTTGGGTCGGATATAGGCTTACTGAGGGTGGCTGTAAGACAGGCTTGTGTAGATGAAGGGACCACTCTAGCAGGGACTATGGTTTCTTCTATCACGGGTTTATCAACCTTTATGGCATTGGAGTCAACGAAACTGTTTCGAGCTAGGAAGGCGTTCCAGTCATCATGTTGTAACTTCAATTGGTGTACTAATAGTATGTTTATTAAGCCATTGTGAAACAAGCTTGAATCCAATTGTTGTCTTTTATACCTCTTTGCCATTTTATACAAGCTTCTCCACAGGTAATATGTCATATTTAATGGAAACCCAATGAAATTCATGAGAAAACGTAGGTGATAAAGAAAAACAAAACCAAAATGGTCTTCACACGTCACGAATTGTTTCAAGACTGCTAGCAAACCATGCCATCGGGTTTTTAACATGGACACGAGCATACCTTTGTCACAACAATTGATTTTTCGAGACATGAAGAAAAGGCTCCATGGAATCTCCTTGACCTTGGCATTTTTGAACCACTTCTACCCAATCAAAGGAAGACCTGTTGCTTGACATAAAAAATCCTCTGTAACCTCGACCTGAATGTCTCCTACCTTGGCTCGACATCTGTCAAAATAAAGGGCAAATTCCTGAGCGGTTCGCAAGTTGAATCCCTGGAAATTCTCAATAAAAAACAAGCTAGCCTTGACCCTCGAGATCTTATCTTGCATCATCGAACAGAAGCAGGGTCTGAGAACCATTGGGTTCAATCCTAACAACCAGGTACATGGGGATTTGACAAACAGTCAATAAAACATAGTGAGTATGGAGGGTTTCAAAGGAGAAGACCAGATCGACATTTCAGACCCAAAACTCATCAATAACCTAGGGCGTATGAACAAAAGTTCCTTAATACAGAATGATAGGAGTTTTGTGAAATGAATGCGAGGAGTACATGCAAAACCCGATACTAAGCTCGAAGTGATGGGCTTACTGTCGTCGAACTGCCACCTCTCACATGGTACAGGCCACGACCAGGTGCATTAAAAAATTTAGGATAGGGAAAAATTAAAAAAAACCAAAATGTATTGACAAGGAAACACATGACCAAGAGCCACAAAAAAAAAATATCAAGGTTTAAACTAAAAGGACCCTTATTGATTCAAATAACAATCTATAAGCATGCTTCACATTTGAGGAGTCAATAAAGAAGATGAGCTTGATAGCAGGGAACAAAGTCTTTATTAACAAAAACTGTGGAGCCATCTACCTTTCATAAAATTTTAAATAAAGCGGTAATACAATCATAAGTCTTAATGCTTCGTTTTTATGCTTTCAGTCATGAACGAAGAATGAAAACAAAAACACTCAGAATAACCAAAAACTCACATTTGTAGTTTCAAAAATTTCTTATGAAGAACAAAAAATGTACGACCCCAGGTAGGCAACTACATAGATTATTATTTGATGCTTTAAAAACTTAAAAATATGTTGGGCTGCCAACAATGGCGACTTGCTGGGAGAAGCAGTTATCTCTGTATCACTGACGAGTTCAGGTTAGAAATATTTGAATGATTTCAAATCAAATAACAACTGAAAGACATTTGAGCATCTTTGACAATCATTACGTGGTCCAGCTTAAGATATCTTTCGTTAAAAAAATGAAATCTGGTGACATACTTAACAAATGAAAGCCACGATGTTTAAGTTATTGGCTCCAATACTATTGATAGGGCCACTACTGCTAGCATGCGTCCATAGCCTCGATAGGGATGTCAATTAACCCACTCTGACTCCTTTATCATGTCCAATAAATTTCAAATCAGAATGAAGGATGCTTATGACCAAAATCAAAATTTATACCTGAGAATTTTCTTTAACCTGACATCGCTTCACTGCCAGCGGGCCTGTTCAGTGCCCCGACGAAGTTGTCTTGGCATCATGCATGCATTTACTCACTGCCAGCATACTTGTTCAGTGTCCTGACAAGTTTACAAACACTTCCCACAACTCTTGAGAAATTTTTCATTGTCTGATATAATGAATAAATTTCTTTACCTGCCTGACCACAATTTATGAATCGCTGAATACCATTAAATTCTGTATTTTCAAATCTAGTTCCTTTCTAAGTCCTTGCATAAGTGCCTCGTATTCAGCTGTGTTGTTTGTGCATTCAAATTCTAATTGAAAAGCGATCAACGTTTTGTTACCTGCTGGGTCGGTGAGCATACACCCTACACCATCTCCTTCTTTAGATTTGGATTAATAGAAGTAGAGAGACCATATGTGAGTTTCATTAGCCGAATGTGACACATTAGGGAGAGCTACCGACTATGTGCATGTCATGAGTACCGACTACTGTTCCGGGTTAGTAATGGTAAAAGTTTCTACCATGAAGTTACCTAAAAAGGTGTTCATTCCCTGCATTTCGGGTGAATTAGCAGAAGCAGTAAATGGTTCATTAGCGTCATTTAAATCAGTCATGGTAAGCTTGAGATAACGCTCACGGTTGATCTTGATTCTGTTAGGCTTTCCATTCTCTGGCAGCCATAAATGGGACCAGTCTGTCACAAAGTAGCCATGTAACTGTTCGGACCAATCCCTACTTAAAAATAGGCCATATACTTCAGGGATGTCCACGACAATAATATCAATAATCTGGTGAACTTTAGGATTAGAGGATAATCTGATAAGGACATTTTTTAATTCACCTATCACCTTAACACTGGTCCGATCAAGTTGAATAATTTTTAGACTTGAAGGTTGGACTTCAGCATTGATTTTTTGGCAGATAGACCAAGGCATTACATTTGATGACGCGCTAGAATCTACCATACAATTATGTACATTCCTATTGAAAATTTTGAAGGTCAACAGAAAAGGTGGGACATTTCTACGAGTGTTAACAACATAACTTTGGTGGTTTTTAGTCGCAGTCCCTGGAGTTATTTTATCTACATTTGTTACACTTTTTACAGCAAGGTCTGTTTTATCCGAGGGTTATAGTGTCGTTTTAATGGGGACCTTTTGAGGTGTTTTAGGGTTGTTTTCTGCAAATTTGTTGCTATTCAGATTGTTGTTTTTGTTGTTTTCTGCAATGTTCTGAAGCATCTTTTGCAGAAGAAAAGGAAATTTCAACAATTCATAAACAGAAATATTAGCTCTAAGTTTCTTAAGGTCTTCAACCAAATCATATTCTAAACTTGGGGTTGCTAAATTATGTTTAGTTTCAGTCTGCTTAAACTGTTTTTGAGGCGCATTAGCTTCGATTTCAGAAGAGGGTTTGTTTTGTGTTTTTCTTCTGGTATTGTAAGGATGCACCGTTTCAAAATTGGCTTGAAAGATACTATCCGAAAAATGCCCGAAGATGTTGGGAGAGGGTTCATCCTCTTCCACTGTTTCTTGTTCAACTACATCTTCAGAAATATCATGGGGAACTAAGTTGTCACGAGCTTCAAGGATTGTCTGTATCGCATATTGTAGACTTTCTAAATTAAGGCCTTCAGAATTTAAGCTGGGTCGGTTTGTGGGAAAAGTTTTTCTAAAAGGGGGTTTGTAAGACCCTTTGCTTGAAGAAGCTTCTTCAGCTGATCTCCTTAAATCTATGACTTTATTTGACAGTTTATGAATGACCTTTTGTAAACTTTCCATATCTGAACTCTCTAATTGAGTTTTGGTTTGGGGAGGTCTAGGAAGAATTTCTATTTTCTTCTTGGAAGATGGGGTAATCTCTACCTTGTTACTGATATTATCTTTTAGGCTTAGGATTTCTTTCTCAATTTGGCTTGCCTCCTCGAAGGCTTCCAATAATGTTGCCTTCTTATACCTTTTTACCCAGATTTCTATGTTCTGGTGTAGGGCTTTGGTGTAGTATGCGATGATAAGATTTTCAGCAGGCATTGAATCAATGGGGATTTGATTCTTTAATGTTAGAAACCTTTGATTAAAGTCTTTTATTTTTCTTTGGGGTTCATCTTTAAACTGGAGAGTTCCATGACTAAGACTTCAAAAAAATTTTCGTCTCTGAATTTCTCAAGGAAACAAGATTTGAATCTATCCCAATATACAATGGTGTGGGGTTATTGGGAAAAATACCAGGTAGAGGCATTGCCTTCAAAAGTGTATGGAAAAAGTCTACATACTACATCTTCATGTTCTACGTTTCAGAGTCTAATGGCTAGCATGAATTTTTTTATGTGATCCTTAGTGATTTTCATAGAATCTGGATCAAATTTAGGGAGCCATTTCTCCGGATGTTTGGGCAAAGGATGTTGTGGTCTAGGTATGGCCACAACATCTTGATCGAGCCAAGGTCTAGTAGGATTGTTTGGATTTTCCATGGGCATGGGTGGTGTTGAAGGCTGAGATGAAGAACTGCCTTCATCCGATGACTATTCTTCTCAAGAGGAGGGAGATGAAGGCGATGGTGAAGGTGGGATACCAGATCCTCCGACTACGGGAGTGGGGATGTGATTTAGATCCGTAGGATTTAGGAGAAGACCAGTGCCTTCAATTTTCTCTCTGATATCATAGAAATCTAAGGGTTGATTCAGTGGTCAACTTGGTTTTCTGATATGGGCCAAAGCACCATGTGTCCTTAGAAGTGATTGACAAACAATTTCTTGTACATCAGACCCTGGAGGGTTTGGTGTTACTGGCTCAATGGTGATTTATGGATTTTCGTTTGAGGTGGTTGTTGTTTGAGAAGTAACGTTGTCATCACAATGACTTCTTTTTACTATAGGGGAGCGGATGTGTGGGGGAGGAGTCTTGCGACCTCCACGTGCCATCAATTGGAGGTTCAAGCCCTCCTTCTAGCGCCATTTGTTGACAGGCGTAAATGACCATCTGTTAATTGGAAGAACGAGTCCAGTCTGGGGTTGTCTAAATAACCCAAGCCGTTTGGTATGACTCACTCTGACGGGTTTAATGGCTCCGTTGGCCAATCTAAAAGTCCTAAAATAAACAAAAAGCAAAAGAGTTAACTATTTAAATAACTACTTAACGTACATATGTATCTGTATAACTATTTTAAATAATATTTACACAAAGGATCTGCCTATCTTATTTATGTGCATGATATACAAGTTGCGAGTTTTAATCTAAGCTCACGAAAATCTATGTGAAGATGGCTTCTTTAACAAAAGAAGATAAAGAAAGCACATAAACTATTTTTTGTTTTTTCTTTATTTATCTAAGATTAAACAGAAAAATATACTATGAAACATAAGTATGTGGACGGTCAAAGCCGGACCATTTATTAGAATTTCGAAGACAAACAAACAATAAAAAGAAAAGAACTAACCTATTAATGAATTAATCGGCATGCATCGAACATCTGTATAATAGAGAATATCCATCCACCTTGTCGAAGAGGTAAACCTGCAACGAACCTTAAGATTGTTCCAAATAATTGTGAAACAATGTGCTGGAAACCGAATTTCAATAATAGAACATATGATACAAATAGTCTCGGTGATCTTATGATTTACAAGCAATTACAGTGAGATAAATCTTATTGTAAGAACTTTGCATTTAAACATTCAACAGAAAATTAAAGATAAATCTCATCATTTGAGTTGAATAGATGATCACCCTATATAATATCTGAAACATCACATATGAAGAACATTTATAAATGAATTATCCCAACTGATAATAAAGCATGAAGACAAAATCTATCAACACCTATTATCACGTCAAGATAAACATAACTTAAACTAAGACATCATACACAAGAAGCTAAAGCTGTAATATGTATTTCTATTCCATTCAAGTCTGCAAATTAATTGTCCATACTTCAGCCCCAGGCCAAGATGTTTTCATTACAAAATTACGATTTTTTAAAGGGTTCAAAAAATATAACTGTCTTATCTTATGAGATAAGATTAAATCTCCACAATCATCTACTGATTACAAAAATAGGGGGGGATATAACCACCCCAGATCACACTAAATCTCTAAAAACGAAAAAGAGTTTGTTCCTATTTACACAAAAATGAGCCATGGATATGGCTAATAAACTCAAAAAAGCTCCAGATCATTTAGTCACCATAAACTCCCAAATATCCTGAAAGAAAAAGATGAAATAAATGAAATTCAGATATACATTTAACCAATATTTTCAAAATTTCGAATAAGAATAGACTGGCTACAGAATCTATTGATTTTGTAGCTAGTCTTATTTTAGCAACAAAATCTAATTTATTTTATGAACAAGAAGGTAACACTATTTTAAGACAAAAACAAATCTTTACCTTTAACTGGAAAATCAAATCCATTCACATGATCTCAGAATTGATCACTGCTGTGACACTTTTGACATTTTTTACTATGATGTTCCCTATTGTTTTCGGACGTTTTTTGTGTCTCTGAACACTGGACTTGAGCCTACGATTTTCATCTGTTAGGAGGAATACCAAATCGGTAAGGGTTTTCATCTGTGATTTTAAAATGGGTATGTCTGTGTAATACTTGTCAATCCAGAACAGACAAGTTTCACATTGTAAACCTATGACGGTCGTTTGAGAATACCCACGGTTGTGTGTCAGACTATATTTACTGTTGCCTTTAAATTTTTATCAAACTTAATACCTGGAAACCCATGGCTGTGCTTCAATCAAGGTGGGAGATTATCCATGAAATTGTAAGCCTGATGGGTTCTGCTTGGAAGGAAGGAGGGTCTTCTTCGGCCAAGAGTCTGTCGATCTCCAAGTCTGAGCTCTCATGGATCTCGATTGTCGAGCTCACATGAGGGTTTGATTTATTTTGTAGTTTCCTCGAGATCAACCTACCTGCCCTTTTATTTTTAAAATCTAAAACGATATCACCTTTAGATGGCTTCCCCACAGGTCTGTTTGTATTCTTAATAGAGGCGTTAGGATGGATTTTCTCAACATATTTTGGGTCGGATATAGGCTTACTAAGGGTGGCTGTAAGACAGGCCTACATAGATGAAGGGACTGCTCTGGCAGGGACTATGGTTTCCACTATCACGGGTTTGTCAACCTCTATAGCATTGAAGTCAACGAAACCGTTTCGAGCCAGGAAGGCATTCCATACATCATGTTGTAACTTCAATTGGTGTACTAACAGTATCTTTATTAAGTTGTGGTGAAACAAGCTTAAATCCAATTGTTGTCTTTTATACCTCTTTGCCATTTTATACAAGCTTCTCCACAGGTAATATGGCATATTTAATGGAAACCCGATGAAATTCATGAGAAAACGTAGGTGATAAAGAAAAACAAAACCAAAACAGCCTTCACATGTCACGAATTGTTTCAAGACTGCTAGCAAACCATGCCACCGGGTTTTTAACATGGACACGGGCATACCTTTGTCACAACAATTGATTTTTCGAGACGTGAAGAAAAGGCTCCATGGAACCTCCTCGACCTTGGCGTTTTTGAACCACTTCTGCCCGATCAAAGGAAGACCTTTTGCTTGACATAAAAACTCCTATGTAACCTTGACCTGAATGTCTCCTACCTTGTCTCGACATATGTCAAAAGAAAGGGAAAATTCCTGAGCAATTCGCAAGTTGAATCCCTGGAAATTCTCAATAAAAACAAGCCAGCCTTGACCCTCAAGATCTTCTCTTCCATCATCGCACAGGAGCAGGGTCTGAGAGCCATTGGGTTCAATCCTAACAACCGGGGCCATGGGGATTTGACAGGCAGTCAATAAAACATAGTGACTATGGAGGGTTTCGAAGGAGAAGACCAGAGCAACATTTCAGACCCAAAACTCATCAATAACCTAGGGCGTATTAACATAAGTTCCTCAATACGAAATGATAGGCGTTTTGTGAAATGAATGTGAGGAGTACATGCAAAACCTGAGACTAAGCTCAAAGTAACGGGCTTACTGTCGTCGAACTGCCACCTCTCACATGGTACAGGCCACGACTAGGTGCATTAAAACCTTATCATTGCGCAACAAGGTAGGTTTGGTTTCTAAAGTTTAGGATAGGGAAAAATTTAAAAAACCCAAAATGTATTGACAAGGAAATGCATGACCAAGAGCCACAAAAAAAACAAAATATCAAGGTTTAAAATAAAAGGACCCTTGTTGATTCAAATAACAATCCATAAGCATGCTTCACATTTGAGGAGTCAATAAAGAAGATGAGCTTGATAGCAGGAAACAAAGTCTTTATTAACAAAAACTGTGGAGCCAACTACCTTTCATAAAATTTTAAATAAAGTGGTAATACAGTCATAAGTATTAATGCGTCATTTTCATGCTTTCAGTCATGAACAAAGCATGAAAACAAAAACACTAGGAATAACCGAAAACTCACATTTGTAGTTTCAAAAATTGCTTATGAAGAACAAAAAATGTACGACCCCAGGTAGGGAGCTACATAGATTATTATTTGATGCTTTAAAAAGTTAAAAATATGTTGGGCTTCCAACAAGTAGGCAATCCAGGGTTCTTATACATTCATCAATTTAGATTGCAATTGTGATTTCAAATCTGTAGAACTCCAGCTGTATCAACACAACTGTGTTAGTGATAATGTTTTTTTTTTTTTTAAAACTTCCCTACTACAATTAGATTTGAGATGCTTTCATAATCTAGCATAGACTGTGCACAATTATCTTGAAATAACAGACTTCCCTGGGTTGACAATTTATATTGAACACTTTGATTTTCCATTCAATTAGACAATTAAAGTGCCCAACATTTTGGCATCGTTGTTGGGGAAGATAATTATAGATTTTGGTAAGCACATTAGTTTTCTTTCTTAGGAATGAATAGTCTACATGTATCACGAAACACGAGAATGAATCCCCAAAAATACTAACCTTATAGGTACCAGAGGACATGGAGGAAGAAATCCTAACATACTGGGAAGACAAACCATTGTTGATGAGAATATAGCCAGAGCAGATTCTTCTTCAGGATCTATTTTTCGCCCTGCAAATCCTCTAAGAAGACATGATCCGCAGTCAGTAGAAATACCCCTTCTTGAAACATCGTTCTCATCAAGGGCTGAAGCTGAAGATGAAGTCGAAGCTGAAGATTTGTCACCAACAAATCATCAAGCAACACTGGAGAACATTGAAGATCAAGGAAGTATAGCCTAGAACAGGGAAAATCTAGAAGAATTTTTTTATCAGATCAACAGTCGGATAGTTATTAAAGAAGAGTGGGACACTGTTTGTATTGAGTGGAGAGAAAGAACACATGTGGAGAATCAAGGGGATAATGAAGAAGAGCTCCACCAAGAGAATCCACAGAACAATGGTGATCAGGTAAACAATGAAACTACTATCTCTACCCTGGTTTTTCCTATTTCTGATGTTCCCACACGAGGGATGGTTCCTATGAAAAACATACCTCTCTTAGCTCTCCCAAATTTTCATGGATTATCTGCTAAAGATCCGGATGAGTTTCTGTTTGAATTTGACATTTTGTGTAGAATCTATGACTACACTACCACTGTGCATAAGCTTAAACTCTTTCCAACTATATTAATGGGTAATGCATTAATATGGTTCATGAGCCTTGGAGGAGAAAACATTTCAACATGGGTACAAATGAGGCAGCTTTTCCTGAACAAATACCAAGACTACTGTCGAACAAGGGAATGAAGAGAGGAACTATTCAAGATGTCATAGAAGGAGGAAGAGACCCTTGAAGACTTTGTGGAGCGACTCCAATATAATCTACAAAGGTCTGGACATTCGGATGTGAGTAAGGACATTATGAAAACCATTTTGCTAAAAGGAGTTAGAGAAGATTGTTTAGATATGTTGAATATGCTTGGCAAGGGAGATATATCTAATGAATCCTATGAGGACATTGTAGATTTCTGCAAAATATGTTCTCAAAGATCTACAAGGAATAAGTTAGCTACCAAGGATACCACTTTTTCAAGGGTACAGAAATCATCCAATGGAGGAGCAACAAGAGAAGAAATAGGTAATCTATTAGAAAATTTCAAAACAGAGATGATTAACCCTTTTGCCTCACAAATGGATACTTTGCAGGTCAAACAGAAACAAGTAGAATCAAAGCAAGCATTATGCATTTTCTGTCCGAATTGTAGAAAGAAACATCCACCAAGGGAGTGCCCACTGAACAATGTCCAGGTATGCCTTATTTGTGAATTAGACCATGCCACTGACCAATGCCCCTCTCTACCAGGTGTAAAAGCATCAATGAAGGAAACTAATGAGGAAGCAGAGGTTGTCTATCTAATAACACAAAGAATACAATGGAAACCAAGATATCAAGGTATGAAATCTCAACTCTCTCCTCTAGCATTTAATTATTGGAACAATCAACTACCATATGGCCAGACGAATGCCCCCCATCCAAATCAAATGCCACCCTCTTATCAGGATCCCAATGCATGGTCACCTATTCCGCAACAACAGAATCACTATGGGCAATGGAACCCATACGAGAGAGGCCCTCAACCACAACTCAGTTATCAAAGCCATCACCAACCGAACCCCTATCGACAACAGTTCCAACCCCTCTACCAGTAACAATAGTTTCAATTGCCTCCCAATGCCTCACCAAAAAATCCTCCCTTACGACTTCAGATGCTTGTGCAACCTAACCCAAACCCAAATTATAAGGTCGTTCAGAACATAGACACACATAATGTGCCAGCCTTATCTATTAATCCTATGCCTTGTGATGAAATAAAATTAAGATCAGGGAGAATAGTTGAGCCAATAATTGAAGATGCTCCATCTTTAGAATCAGATAAGGAATCAGGGGAGAGACCATCTGCTGATACAAAAGAAATTGACCAACCTATTATAGAATCAATAGACCCACCATTCCCTGAAATACTGGAAATTAGCAAGCCTGTGGAATTACCATCTTTAAATTTCCTAGGAGAATTGCAAAATCTGCACGTTAATATTCCATTACCGCAAGCGATAAGGGATGTCCCTATTTATGCCAAGACTGTGAGGGACCTTTGTATCAGAAAACCTGGATGAAAACCTAAAGATCCCCTCATAGTGCATGTAGTGGGGGATTTGTCTGAGATGATGTTAGACAAAACTCCACCTATTAAATATGGTGACCCAGGAAACCCTACAGTAATTGTTAAAATTGGACAGACATCTATTCCACATGTACTAGTTGACTTAGGGGCAACAATTAACATCATGCCAATAGAAACTACGTAGTTGTTGCAACTTAGAACACAAATATGACCTACTCCTATTGTTCTAGAATTAGTTGATCGCTCTACCATCAGACCAGAAGGAGTAATCGATGATTTAGTCATTTCAGTGGACTCATGGGAGTATCCTGCAGATTTTGTCATTTTACAACCCAAATCCCATCCGGGAGGCCATCCTCCAATTCTTGGACGACCATGGTTAGCTACAGATGATGCTTTCAATGGTTGCAGATCTGGTTCCATGACCATCTCTGATGGTTATGACACAAAAAAAACTTACCCTGTATCCTCATGCTACACCCAGTGCAGAACCTAGAAATTCTCTATGGATGGACACTGACGATGGAAGTGCTCTGCCTGTGCTAACTATAGGAAAGGCCTTGCGTTTCAAATATGAGATGGAGGATGAGTTAATCAACTATTTTATTTTTGACCCCTCAGTTTTTACACAGAACACGCACCACCGATTGATCAAAGTCTTTGACCCTATTGCCCAGGAAGAAATGAACTCGGAAATGTTCTCAGAAACCGCTGACAATCAAATTGATTCAATTGCAATAACAGTCGCTGTAAAAGTGAACGTTGTAATAGAAGATGACGAAACAAAAACAGTTGAATTATTTCCTAAAGTCATTTCTAAGAGCGTCGTTGTGGAAGTCGAACCTGGAAAAACCTTGAACATCAATCATGATCTCTCCACTGCTGAAACTCATCGATTGATGAAATTACTAACTGAACATAAAGAAGCATTTGCCTGGGATTACATGGATATGAAAGGCATTCCCTCTAAACTATGCACCCACCATATATACATCAAAGAAGAATGTCGACCCATTTGCCAACCGCAAAGGAGGATGAACCCAAACCTTAAAGAAATTGTTAAGGAAGAACTTCAGAAACTTCTCAACGCCAAATTCATCTACCCTATATCAGACAACAAGTGGGTATCACCGTTGGTTATTGTTCCTAAAAATAATGGTAAGTGGAGAGTGTGTGTGGACTATAGATCCCTGAATAAGGCCATGCAGAAGGATCATTTCCCTCTGCCATTTACTGATCAGATTTTAGACAACCTAGCCAATTTTTTTTTTCTCTTTCCTAGATGGATTCAGTGGCTATAACCAGATACAAATTGCCCCACAGGACCAAGATGAGGCCACCTTTACCATACCTCAGGGTACATTTTCCTACAAGGTGCTCCCATTTGGCTTGTGTAATGCACCAACCACTTTCCAGAGAGCTGTGATTGCTATTTTCTTTGATATGGTGAATGACTGTATGGAAATATTCATGGATGACTTTACACCTTATGGTACTGATTTTGAAGAAGCTTTGTCTAATCTGGAAAAAGTGCTCAAAAGATGTAGACAGGCTCATCTTTCTTTAAGTACAGAAAAGTGCCATATGATGATGCGTGAAGGGGTAGTTTTGGGACACTTCATCTCTTATGCAAAGATTCAGGTAGATCCAGCCAAAATCTAGGTAATTTTGGACATTCCAACTCCATCAACTCAGAAATAGGTAAGAAGTTTTTTAGGGAATGTCGGGTATTACAAAAGATTCATTAAAAATTTCTCTAAAATTGCCTCTCCATTGTTTTTTCTACTAACAAAAGATGTTGACTTTCGTTGGACTAACAACTGTGAATTGTCTTTTGCATATCTGAAATAGAAATTGTCCACAGCTCCCATCTTGAGAGGGCCCAATTGGACTCTACCTTTTCACATTTCTTCAGATGCCTTAGACACTACAATTGGTGCAGTACTAGGGCAATAGGAGGACAAAGAACCCTACACTATCTACTATATCGGCAAGAACATGGCTCCCGCTGAGTTAAATTACACAATTACTGAAAGAGAATTATTGGCAGTAGTTTATGCAATCCATAAATTCAGGCATTATGTAACTGGTTATCCCACTTTTATTCATACTGATCATACAACCATTAAATATCTAATGAATAAACCTATTACTAATGCCCGAGTGACAATATTGTTGTTACTACTGCAAGAATTTGATATCACTATAGTGGATAAACCAGGAAAAGAAAATGTGGTTGTTGATTTTCTCTCAAGAGTACATATAAATGATGATAATTCACCTATAGATGATTCCTTTCCTGATGAACATTTTTTTGTAGTATCTGCTCACTCACCTTCATATGCAGACATTGCTAATTATTTGGTTGTAGGGAAGGTACCTCCACATCTATCTCCTCGAGAAAGAAGGAAGATTATTCAAAAGAGTGCTAGGTATAGTTGGATAGGAGAATACCTCTTCGACCAAGAAATCAAGAGATGTGTGAGGGATGATGAAGTTTATGATCTGCTGAAAGCTTTCCATGATGGCCCTTGTGGGGGTCATTTTGCTGATAAAAGGATCGGGCATAAAATTTTAAGGATGGGCTATTTTTGGCCTAGCATATTTCAAGATGCCAAGAAGTATGTCCAAGCTTCTGACAGTTGCCAACGCATGGGTCAACCAACTCACAGGGATGAGATGCCTCTCCAGTCTCAGGTAGTGTTAGACCCTTTTGAGAGATGGGCCATGGATTTTGTAGGACCCATTCACCCACCTTCCAATCAAAAAGTATATATATTGGCCTGTACAGATTACATGACCAAGTGGGTGGAGGCAAAAGCACTTATTAGAGCCTCAAAAGAAGTTGTCTTATGATTCTTGTTTGAAGATATATTTGTTAGGTTTGGCATTCCCATAGAATTGGTAACTGATGGAGGACCCCCTTTCACATCATATAAATTTGAATCTCTACTCAGTAAATATCATGTTTTACATAGAATAGCTTCTCCATACCATCCACAAGGCAATGACTAGGTGGAAAGCACCAACAAAGTTATCGAATCCACTCTTACTAAAATAGTGAGAGAAAATCGTAGGGATTGGTCTGATAGATTGCATGAAGATCTATGGGCTTACCTAACTACTTGGAGGAGCACAACTAGTTTTTCTCCTTACGAGATGGTATATGGAAAGCCATGTTTTCCACATTGAATTCAAAATCAAAACCTTAAGAACTGCATCAGCAGTCAACCTTGACTTGACTATGGCATAGAAAGCCAGACTGCAACAACTCAACAAGCTTGATGAAAAGCGTTTGGACGCCATCCATCAAACCATAGTGATTCAACAACAAAGAACAAAATGGCATGACCGAGTCATCATGAAGAATTATTCCAGAAAGGAGATTGGTCTCTTTTGTATGATTCACACTTTAAAGAATTTGAAGGTAAGATGCGTACACGATGGCTAGGGCCTTACGAGGTAGACACCGTTTTTCCCAATGGGACATTCCGGTTGATTACTATTGATGGATCTAATACATAGTTACATGCAAATGGTCTTCGCTTGCGTTTGTATCAGCGTCCACTATCCAAGGCAGAATTCAAAACTAGATGTACAATTGATACAGGTTATCAATTATTAAACGGAAAGGAGCTTTCTCCTTCCCCTTCTGAACTTTAGGACTTCTTTTGCTCAGACCTTGTATATAAATAACCTCAACAAAATTTGAATTTCTCTGTTTTTAGTTGAAATTTCTCTATTTTCTTTACTATGCTAATACAGATTTGAAAGGTATCAATCGGTTATGTGTGTGCGGGTGGATTGATGAACAAGCAAGGTTGAGTAGCGCAAAATGAGTCAAACGATTAGTTCATGGAAGTTGAAAAACTTCCTAGAAACTAAGTAATGTAGCGTTCAACCGATTTCTATACTGTTACACCCCTTTTTTGCTAAATTGGCTGATTTCCATGTTGTTACACCTTCTTCCGATAAATTGGTCGATTTCCATGCTGTTACACCTACCTCTGCCATTTTTGTCGAAGAACCTACGAATACACTAATTGTTGTTATTCTTTCTTACCCCTTCACTCTTTCTTTTTCGCATTTTTGCCGATGCTGCTGCTCCAACCCTCCAATATTTCCATGCCACAACACCACTGATTAGACAATATTGATGCTCTCTATCCGAAAGTGTTGCTTCATAATGACTCGAATTCACATCCAGCGATTTCTAGTTGGCTAACTACAACAAGGACTCTGTCTCTTATCCAATTGTCATTTCTCTCACGATCCTTCATCATGTCAGCTATTCCGCGCAACTCAGATGACAGTTGGATAGTGCAGTTACTCCAACAGGTCATTATGTGCGGTAAGATATGAGGTACGTGATTAATCCTACATGTTAAAGTAATGAAGATATAAAAGCACGGTTTCCTGTTTACTAACCGGTTGTCATAAATCGATGCACCTGGAGCCAATCCGCTTAGTTAGGGGGGGAAACGTAAATCTAGCCGTCCATACCGAATTTTATACACACCTCCACCACCTTTCCACCCACACTTCTTTTTACTGAGACACTATATTCTCTCTGCAAACCACATTCGAGCTTGTTGCGTCTCTGATTTAGGTGATATTTTCTCCTCCTACGTGTCTGTTAGACTCTCAAGCAACATCATGGGAGGATCAGCTGTGAGATATGAACCCGCAACTCTGGACAGTTTGCTACTACACCCAAAGGCCTACCAAATATTTCTCCAGGCCGGCTGGATATCGTATTTTAAAAAGTTGAAGGGGTTTAATGAGGATGAGGTATCGGAGTTTAGTCAAAATCTTACTGAAGGGTATTCAATGGTGAATGGGGTAAGGATTCCAGTGTCAGAAGAAAGAATTGTTGCTATAACAGGGTTGCCAAGAATAGGAGACCGATGGTTTAACAGAAAAACACATCTTCTGGATGCACAGAAAGGTTTCCTCATCAACACTGAGCAAGTTCAGACCAAAGGCAGAGGTGCAGATGTCAATTCCTTACCAGAGCCATGGGGGAAAGTCGTAGAATTTCTTAAAAGGTACATTACCTGCGAAGGTCGATACCAAGTTGTTTTTTTTTTTGATTTCATCTTATTATCACATCTGCGACATCAGAAATTCATAAACATTCCTTATTTTCTCCTCCATTCATTGCATAACATGGCTCATTTTGTAAAAAAATCCAAGAACCCCAAGAACTGCATTTCTAATCACAGACTCATCGGCCTATTAATTCACATAGGTATAGGCATTTCCAATAACCCATTACTTGTTGTAG
This sequence comes from Picea engelmannii, assembly GCA_009831015.1. NCBI lineage: Eukaryota > Viridiplantae > Streptophyta > Pinopsida > Pinales > Pinaceae > Picea > Picea engelmannii. The sequence continues at coordinate 72,442 of ML784737.1, forward strand.
CAGACCAGCCGCATTCTATACATATAGATATGATTGCACCAGTCCTTGAAAACACAACCCATGGACCTCTTCCTGAGCCTCTGCCCTCGGCTGCAACAATAGTACAAACCTCTACTATCATTGCCCGTAAGCCAAATCAGAGAAGAAACCGCATAACCTGAAGCCATCTTGACACCAGCCAGACAAGCCTTGACAAAATTCCATTGCAACAACCTATAGTTGTGGTCGAACAAATAGATGAACAACCAACCACTCGACCAAGACATGTTTCACAACACTTGGCTGCAACACTTATCAATGAAAACCTACCTCCTGTCTCTAGCATAGATTGTGCACAATTATCTTGAAATAACAGGGTTCCCCGGGTTGACAATTTATATTGAACACTTTGATTTTATATTCAATTAGACAATTAAAGTGCCCAACAAATAGCAGGGATCCTAGCTCAACCATTTGACCTTAACAAAATATCAAAACTTCCTGCATTCAAAGTTTCCAGTCGGCGACCGCTCTTTCAGTCTGTGCAGGTCTTCTCATGTCAGATGTCAGACAAACATAGTTATGCGTTTTACAGGAAAATCCATCCAGGAGGAGGCTTCAGGTGGTCAGTCTGCCTTAATGGTTTCTCTCTGCAACGCTTTCCATTTATGGGGTGAGACGAGGTCTCAACTGCCGCCCCTATCTTCAATAACTTCCTCCATTGGGATCAGGACGAGGCCTGACACCCATGAATTCTTTCTAGGTGGTGCCCATGACTTCTTCAAGTCAATCCTGATGCCTCGAGGCTCTACAAATCCTCATGAAATCAATGCCCTTTCCTTCACGTCGAAGAGCTCTTGGTGCTAGCCTCTTCATCATGAGACCCGGGCCACAACTTGGCATGCTCCCTGCGAGCTGCCAAGAATGCACAGTTCTAGTGCGTTATCCATTGGGCTAAGGAGTCTTCCATAAAAACAAAAATGAAAAGAAAAATGATATTTACAATGACATGGGAAGCCTCTCATGGATTTAAGTAACAAACTTCTTCATAAAATGCCCATTTACAGGGCTACCAAAAATTTCAGCATCCTCCAAATCCCACAATTTGTAAGTGTTATTGGAAAAAACCTCAAAAATTTTGAAGGGGCCAATCCATAAGGCATCAAATTTACCATGCTTTCCCTTTTCTTGTTTAGGTGCATCCCACTTGAGTACTAGATCTCTGAGCTGAAAATCCCATTTCCTTACTTTCATGTCAAAAGCCTGCTTGATCTTCTGTTGATGGTCATGGGCTTTGTCCAGTAGTTGCATCCTTCCAAATGTCTTTATACCAAATGCATCCAAATGCGATCCAAATGCATCACATTATATTTGGCAGGATCCAAATGCCCCATTTCTGAAACTTGACACAAGACCTAATCTTTGCACAGACATCAGTGAAGAGACTAGGCCAAAAATACCCAGCACATAGAATCTTATAGGTTGTGGTTCTCCATAAGTGATGAACCCCACATAAACCGTCATGAAAATCACACGTAATCTTTTGGGCTTCAAGTGGGTCTAGACATCTCGAAAGCACTCCTAAAAGGTCTTTCCGATATAAAACTTGATCAATCAGACAATATTTAATTGATTTGAGCTTCAAAGCTCTTACCTTGCTCTTTTCCATGCCATCAAGAGGCTGCAACTTCTGCAGGAAAAATATAATGTCATTATACCAAATGCATCCCGCCAATGGGGGTGTGACTTGAGGATATTCATTAGACAACTCAGCTTGCTGATTCTCTGAATAAATGTTGATGAAATTGACCCGCAAGGCTATAAAATTAGATTCAGCCAACAACATAGCTAAACCTTGACCTTTAACCAATTTGGTAGGCTTTATTTCAAGATAAAATTATGATGTTATGGTCCACTGTAACATCAAGTCTGTTTACCTCCTCTGTTGTTGCACTGACATTCAGACAGAACCCTCCTATTGCTGCAACAACCGATCAAGCGCCTACTGTCATTACCAGTGCATTTTCTCAGAAAAGAAAATGTCCATTCAAGGGAAAACCTTGGAGATCCCTTGACCAATTTGGATCAACAACAAATCAGATCCCTTTGGCTATTGTGACAGAGAATTCTACAGAGGTACGAATACCAGGTTTTACTTTATGCACAGAACTTCAAGAAGCTATTCTCTCCTTTCAGAATGAATGTACTCAAATCACAACAGAATCATCGGCTTCGCCTGATGATTCTATGCATCACATGTCCATTGATGATGTCCAGATCATTGCAGACCCCCGTATACTAGAATATCCTCCTTGTGTGGTTGAGGAAGAACGCCACGTTCCTTATCCAACAATGAAGAAGAAACCCCTGCTTTCATTTCTATTTTACCCAGGAGAAGAACCAGGTCCACCAGGTCTGTCGAAACTGCAATTGGATGGCAAGATGTGGAATAGACTATTCCTATTCTTCATCCACTATCCTCTATGGTTGATGCAAGGACGGTTCCACATGAACCAAATGTCCAAGTGGCAACTGTTCCATAGGACCCAGTCATGACATATACCGTTGTTACACAAGAACCAATTGTCCAGCTCGATACTGTTACACCAGAACTAGCTTCTCCGTAGAGCATTGTCCCACCAGAGTTAGTAATACAAGAACCAACTGTCCATGTCGAGATTGTTCCACAAGAACCAGTCCTGACAGACACAGTTGTTACACAAGAACAAGCTACACAGCACGTTGAGGATGTGCCACTTGCCCATTTTTTTTCCCAAATAGAGAGAAAGATCAAGAATACAGAAAATTCCAGAATTGTTGCACTAATAACAAAGAATGATAACCTCAAAGCAAAGTTAAATACGCTGAAACAAGAGGTGGAGGCTGCTCGACAGAAGAATCCAGAAGGGATAACCTTGGACATCCTAGCACTGACAAAAGCTGTTATGGACAGAAAGAAAGAACTCATGTGCTTTGAGTGCAGAAACATTTACTTTGAGGCAAGATATGAGGTAGCCAAAGTTCCAGTCGCTAAAGGACTAGCAACTGTCTCAGTCAAGACTGAACATGAACTTACTACTACACAAAAATCAGTAAAACAGAGGAGATCTCAACATCATAAAACAATTGCTGGTATACCAGAACCTCTCAAACAAGAACCTATGTTTCCTTCATGAGTTGTTACTCGAGCAACTCAAACTAATTCTTCTCTCAAAGATAAAGAAACTCAGACAGATTGTTGACACAACAGATTTTCTTTTGGACACAACATTTTTCAATACCGACACTTAGCAATTTCTCTTAGTAATTTTGCACAGGAGGAGACAATTATCTACTTCAGCTACAAAGTAAGGTTTGAATGTGTTTTGCATGAGGACATGCAATGTCTTCAGTTGGGGGGCACGTTAGGACCCATAAATGACCCTTTTTCACTACATCTTTTGCCCATTCAACCTTCTCATTCCTAAGCTAAATGACTATTATAATGAGTAATAACAACCTTTTTCCCAAGGTATGAACTATTCATATCGCTTTTATATTTTCATTTACTTAGAATGTTTGATTGGTAACATTCACATATTTTACCCATGAAATGATTTAACTAATGATCAAAATTCTTAGAACAACCCACTTTGAGAAACTCATTGTTGTTACAGCTGTGCACCAATCTTGGAAGCTGTTACATGATTGCTACAACGGATGCCACCAATCCTGGAAGTTGTTACATGACTACTGCAACAAAATCCCATCAATCATGGAAGTTGTTACAACAGACACCACCAGTCCTGTTGTTATACGACTGCTGCAACACCTGTTGATTATATATGCTGGCTCACGATGTTGATCAAGGGGGGTTCTAGATTTTGTATTAATGATATCAAACAAACAGCTTGAGAATCGGGGATTCTCAAGACTATTCTGATTATGTTTCTACTGAATGACTCTGACTTTAAATAGAAGAGATTTGGTAATAAAGAGGAGGTTTTTACTGGAGAAAGAAAAGTAACGCTTATTGTACACGGACATTTTTAGCAATTGAATGAAAGAGTGGATTGAATTCCTTTAGCAGACTGTAACCTATTTCTTTGAGCGGATTCAGTGAGAAGGGAAGGGCCCACCTTCCTCACCGATTCCCCTCTGTTTAGAATTCTATATTAGTTGTTTTAAATGCGAATGATTTAACTGTTAGACATTTCTAGAATACAACTGTTGTTACAATTTAGTTCCTTCTTGTTAGATGCGCATAAATTTGTCTCATGAGAATTAGAAGATGATTGTTGGACATTGTTGGAGAACTGCTTTCCCTTTTCTGCATTAGGTTAAAATCTTGTTTCCGAGAAAAAAAAGTGTGAAGTACCTTCTTGCAGTAAGTAGATTTCCTTTCTGCAAATAGTATAGAAATTCTTCCTACAAAAGTAAATTAGAAAGTTAGATTAGAGTAGGCAATCCAAGGTTCTTATACATTCATCAGTTTAGATTGCAATTATGATTTCAAATTTGTAGAACTCCAGTTATATCAGCACAACTTTGTTAGTGATAATGCTTGTTTTTTTTTTTAAACTTCCCTACTACAATTAGATTAGAGATGCTTTCATAATCTAGCATAGATTGTGCACAATTATCTTGAAATAACAGACTTCCCTGGGTTGACAATTTATATTGAACACTTTGATTTTATATTCAATTAGACAATTAAAGTTCCCAACAAATAGCAGGGAGCCTAGCTCAACCATTTGACCTTAACAAAATATCAAAACTGCCTGCATTCAAAGTTTCCAGTCAGCGCCCGCTCTTTCAGACTGTGCAGGTCTTCTCATGTCAGATGTGAGACAATCATAGTTATGCGTTTTACAGGAAAATCCATCCGGGAGGAGGATTCAGGTGGACAGTCTGCCTTAATGGTTTCTCTCTGCAACGCTTTCCATTTATGGGGTGAGACGAGGTCTCAACTACCGCCCCTATCTTCAATAACTTCCTCCATTGGGATCAGGACGAGGCCTGACACCCATGAATGCTTTCTAAGCGGTGCCCACGACTTCTTCAAGTCAATCCTGACGCCTTGAGGCTCTGCAAATCCTCGTGAAATCAATGCCCTTTCCTTCACATCGAAGAGCTCTTGGTGCTAGCCTCTTCATCATGAGACCCGGGCCACAACTTGGCATGCTCCCTGCGAGCTGCCAAGAATGCACAGTTCTAGTGCGTTATCCATTGGGCTAAGGAGTCTTCCATAAAAGAAAAAACGAAAAGAAAAATGATATTTACAATGACATGGGAAGCCTCTCATGGCTTTAAGTAACAAACTTCTTCAGAAAATGCCCATTTACAGGGCTACCAAAAATTTCAGCATCCTCCAAATCCCACAATTTGTAAGTGTTATTGGAAAAAACCTCAAAATTTTTGAAGGGGCCAATCCATAAGGCATCAAATTTACCATGCTTTCCCTTTTCTTGTTTAGGTGCATCCCACTTGAATACTAGATCTCTGAGCTGAAAATCCCGTTTCCTTAATTTCATGTCAAAAGCCTGCTTGATCTTCTGTTGATGGTCATGGGCTTTGTCCAGTAGTTGCATCCTTCCAAATGTCTTTATACCAAATGCATCCAAATGCGATCCAAATGCATCACATTATATTTGGCAGGATCCAAATGCCCCATTTCTGAAACTTGACACAAGACCTAATCTTTGCACAGACATCAGTGAAGAGACTAGGCCAAAAATACCCAGCACTGAGAATCTTATAGGTTGTGGTTCTCCATAAGTGATGACCCCCACATAAACCGTCATTAAAATCACACGTAATCTTTTGGGCTTCAAGTGGGTCTAGACATCTCAAAAGCACTCCTAAAAGGTCTTTCCAATATAAAACTTGATCAAGCAGACAATGTTTAATTGATTTGAGCTTCAAAACTCTTACCTTGCTCTTTTCCATGCCATCAGGAGGCTGCAACTTCTGCAGGAAAAATATAATGTCTTTATACCAAATGCATCCTGCCAATGTGGGTGTGACTTGAGGATCTTCATTAGATAACGCAGCTTGCTGATTCTCTGAATAAATGTTGATGAAATTGACCCCCAAGGCTTTAAAATTAGATTCAGCCAACAACCTAGCTAAACCTTGACCTTTAACCAATTTGGTAGGCTTTATTTCAAGATAAAATTCAAGGATCTTGGCAATCCACTTGCTCCTTCTTCCATCTATGTCAGGATGAATGAGGTTCTCCTTCACAGAAGTTGAAGGGACATATGCAATGACCTTTGAATGTAGCACATAAACTCTGAAGTCTTTGAGAGCTTTAACCAATGCATAGGCCTATTTTTCCATGATGTCATATTTTATTTCAACATATCTTAGTGCCCTACTAAAAAATGAAATGGGATGATCTAACCCTTCATCATTCTTTTGCAATAAAACAACTGCTACTGTGTTAGATGAAGCAAAAGAGAAAATTAGAAACTCCTTGGAGTAGTTAGGACTCATAAGCCCATGTGCTTCATTCAAGGCCTTCTTTATCTGATTGAAAGAATTACGAGCTTCAGAAGTCCACTTGATCTTATTTCCCTTCCTTAGCATTACTGTGATAAACTTTACCAGCTCAACAAAATTCGAAATAAACCGTCTCAAAAAATTAATCTTTCCCAAGAAGGACTGAACTTCTTTCTTGGATCTAGGGGGTGACAAAGTTTGGATAGCTTCTACCCTTCTTGGATCAATCCTTACCCCCTCATCTGACACAATGTGCCCCAACAGTTTCCCTTCTTTCATGGCAAATAATGAATTCTTTGGATTTAATGATAGACCAAACTTTCTGCATTTCAAAAAGACCCTTCTTAAATGGTCATGATGTTCTTTATCATATTTTGAGAACATTGTTATGTCATCCAAATAAATGACCACAAACTTGTCCCTTTCTCCAATAAAAGCTATGTCCATGGTTCGCTGAAAGGTTTCTCTTGCATTCATCAATCCAAACGACATCTTAGCATAGATGAATGTACCCCACAGAGTGGTGAAGGTTGTCTTCTCTCTTCATGGGCTTTGTCTAGTAGCTCCATCCTACCAAATGTCTTTATACCAAATGCATCCAAATGCAATCCAAATGCATCACATTATATTTGGCGGGATCCAAATGCCTCATTTCCCTTCCTCAGCATGCCTGTGATAAACTTTACCAGCTCAGCAAAATTCGAAACAAACCTTCTCAAAAAATTAATCTTTCCCAAGAAGGACTGAACTTCTTTCTTAGATCTACGGGGTGACAAAGTTTGGATAGCTTCTACCCTGCTTGGATCAATCCTTACCCCTGTTGGTCACTATAATTGCTTATTTAACTAAACAATCAAGTGCTACATAAATTGTCAACCCAGGGAAGTCTGTTTATTTAAAAGGTAACCACGCACTATATATGCTCAATCTCAAAAGCAACCTAGAGTTGTAGTAAAAATATATTAATCACACTTTGCTTTGAATAAACTGAAGTTTTAACTTGAATTACAAGGAAGCAATCTACCTATTGCAGAGTTCAATGTTTAAAGAAGCAATTGTCCAAAGAATCCTAGATTACATTAAAGAAATAACAGACTGGAAAAAAAATCCTTCAATACACTGCAAAAGGAAAGACCACTATTCTATAACCAGAGAACATGACCCTATTCCCAAAGCAGGAATCTTCAACACCTGTTTCCGATCATCACACTTCATGAACCCATTGCTTAACTGAAATAACTGACACACATACTGAAAGCTAACTATCTCTGAACAGAGAACAGGACCCTAATTCCTAAGCAGGAATCTTCAACACCTGTTTTTGATTAGCACACTTTCAGGAACTCATTAAAATAATTGATATGCACTGAAGGCTAACTATCTCTAACAGAGAACAGGACCCTAATTCCTAAGCAGGAATCTTCAGCACCTGTTTCTAATTAGCACACTTTCATGAACTCATTAAAATAATTGACATGCACTGAAGGCTAACTATCTCTAACAGAGAATAGGACCCTAATTCCTAAGCAGGAATCTTCAACCCCTGTCCCTGATTATCGAGCTTTCATAAATTCACCAAGAAGGATTCCTAACTAGAATGATTAACAATTACCCAAGCATGAATCGTATGAAAACAATGTAACAATCGCTAAAACAAAGTTTCAGCAAGACAGAGTTCAGTAAAGTAGTGTTTCAGCGAAACAGATTTCAGTAAAGTAGTGTTTAAGCGAAACAGAGTTCAGTAAAGTAGTGTTTCAGCAAAACATAATTTAATCAACGCATAAATAGAAATCACACTAACACACTACAAAGATAATGGGTGAATTTTGTGAAGAAGGTGGGACTTCCCTTCTCACAAGATTCCCCTGAAATGAAAGGGACTAGAGAGAAATGCTCAGAACAATCTTTTATTCATCTGTCAATGTATCATATTACAATCTGGGGTAAAACGCGTCCTTCCCTGTAAATTCTTTCTTAGTACAAAAACAGATCCTTTCGAATGGTGATTTCCTCTTATTTAAAGAGGAGGATCCCTTCGATACAATTTAATTAACTAATTACAGGTGTACATTTGAGTCCTATTCTTAGTCAGATCGAATTTCTAAACTGGAATAGGATGTCCTAGTCTCCTGCAATAGAATGCTATTACAAGTGCTGAGTGTGGTGTTGTTCTTGCGGCTGAAGTAACATCTTCTTTATTTGTCTCTTGTTACTGTTGTTGTATGTTGTTTCAGCATCGCAAATCACGGGCTGTTTCAGCCACAGGATTTGCATTCTGACTGTTTCAGCACTTCTCAGGCAGCAGCGATGGTTGATGCTAGCTCAAGGTGCGGCTGTTGTAGTCAATTCTGTGTGAGTTTTTGTTTCAACATCGTTGACCACGGATTGTGTAACAGCTTCTTCTGTGTTTCAGCATCGTTGACTACAGACTGTGTAACAACTTCTGTATGAGTTGTTGTTTCATCATTGTAGACCACAAACTGTGTAAAAACTTCTTCTGTGTTTCAGCATCATTGACTACGGACTATGTAACAGCTTCTGTATGAGTTGTTGTTTCATCATTGTAGACCACGGACCGTGTAAAAGCTTCTTCTGTGTTCAACATCATTAACCATGGACTGTGTAACAACTTCTTCTGTATGAGTTGTTGTTTCAGCCACAGAGTTTGCATGCTTTAACTGTTTCAACAATAGGCCTCAATGCTAATCTGCAGTTCGAACTGTTTCAGCACTTATACATTTCTGATCAATGGTTAAGTATGAGAGTAATGTAAAATTATATGCAAAACATATTAAACATATAGTAAGGAGAAGAGACGTTGTATACCTTTGGAAAGATAGGATAAAGTGATAATATGAGTTTAAATGTGAGTGAAACAAGTGTGTAGTGGTGGCAAAAAGTATGGGCAAAAAGGTACATTGTGTGGTCCTAACATCCCCCCCAACTTAAAATGTTGCATGTCCTCAGGCAACTTCACTCTGAATCAGAATCTGAATACCGACTCTGAGCATGCAGGTTACTCAAGCAATAGCTGTGGAAGGTGATGTCTGTTGGAGCTCTGAACCCTTGAATGCGTTGTAACCTTTGCCATGTTGCTGTTTTGGCCTTCTTGGGCAACTTATAATGGACTTGATATTTCTCTGTTGGAAACCGGAGGATAGGAAAATGAAACTGGTACCCTATCCAGCTTTCAGCACATTTCTGAACACACTTGATGTAGTTAGGTACCCTGGAGATTGCTATCTCGAGATTAGTGGGGCTAAAAGGATTGTGTTCCTGTCTTTTCTCAGTAGATTGCTGCCAAAACAAGTTGTTTGCCTGTAGGGCAGCAATCTCTGTGGATCTAATGGAGTGCTGACAATCCTGAAGCAATGTTATCTGTAGTTGCTGAATGTGTTCAGTCATCCTAGGGTTCTTTAAAAACTGATAATATTCTGTAACAAAGGTGGCAACGTTTTGTGGCTCTGGCCTTATCCAGAGAAGGCGATTATCCTCATTGTGCTTGGCAGCTAGGAAGTCATCCTGCCATATAATCTGATTGTTGAGGAAGGAGGTGAGTGCCCGAATCTGGATGTCATTGATGAGAGGGTTAAGGTTAAACTGTCGGTTCTCAGGGATGGCCTCATTATGAAAATATGCCTCACAGAGGAGGTGTTGATCCATAGCAGAGGCTTTTGCAAAGGTTTTGACAAAATCTGTTGGATGTAACACTCCATGGGGTCTGCCTTCTATGATTGATTTGATCTGAAACCATGTAAGTCATTCCATGAGGAACAAGGAATAATTACAGGATGGTTTCCTTGCAGCCAATATCTTTTGTGCGAAGTCAAATATCAGGAGCACTCTACCTTTTAGCTCTTTATTCTATTTCTTAAGGGCACGAGCTTCCTGGCGTGTTTGCTCCAAAGCTTCCTAATTTGAGTAGGTATGATTTATCTAGATTTGTCTGTGCTCTTGCAGGATTTTGGCCTGTGTAGCAGCATACTCTTTTTTCCATTTCTGTATTATTGCCTACTCATCCCATGGCTGAGTTTGTGTTTCAATGTTACAAGTAGTAGGTTGAGGTAGGGTCTGAGTGGCCTATTCCATAAAGGTGCGGGTATTAGTCTGGCTGGGAGGGGAAAATTCATCAATAGGAAATGTTTGTACAGCTTTATTAACAAAAGCAAGGGTTTTAGATTTGACATTTGTTGCAGGGCAGGGTTTAGTCTTAATTCTGGAAGGTCCTGCTGGTTCTTGTGTTTTAGCTGTAGCTGGTTCTTGTGTGACAGCTATAGCTAGTTCTTGTGTAACAACAAGTTTTTCTTCATTGACTGCAAAAGTTGAAGGAGCAGGGGGAGCTCCTGGTATTGGGATTTGAATAACTTTGTAGCCTGCTTGATATTAGATATCCCCACATTGACAACACATATATTCTCTACACGAATTCTCTGTTGTAGTTCCTTCTGACATGGTTGTTGTGCGAGCTAGGGTGTGAAAATTAAGTTCCTTCTCATAGGCTTCCTTTGTTGCGGCTAGCTCTTGCTTGTAGGCTTCCAGTTTAAATTTTAGGAACTCATTTTCTTGTAAGACAGAGGCCATTGTTGGTTCTGGTTGAGGAGTGACTGGTTCTTGTGTAGTAGTCACGACCGCACTGGCTGGTTCTTTTGGAGCAGCTATAGGATCAACAGTTGCTTCTTGTTGTAAGGAAAGTAATGTTGCAGCACCCTGGACCTATGATTCTTGTATCTTAGTATCAAAATCAACAGCTGGTTCTTGTGTTTCAGCTGTAGTTGGTTCTTGTGTGGCAGCTATGGCTGGTTCTTGTGTTTCAACCACTGAATGAGTAGCTGGTTCTTGTGTTTCAGCTACTGAATGGGTAGCTAGTTCTTGTGGTTCATCTACTTGATGAGTAGATGGTTCTTTCATTTCAGCTACTTGATTTGAAACGGATGATGTCGCAACACCCTGGGCATCTGGTTCTTGTGTTTTAGTGCCCGTGGGTGGGATAGGCAAAGATTCCAACATTTGGGAGGTTGGAGGTGTACGAGGTATTAGTCGGATGGGTTGAGGGTATAGGATAGTAGCAGTAGTGGCTGTCCTTGTTGAGGCCCTTGTTCTTTTTCTTTGTAAAAAGGGTGGAAAGAAAGGAATTTGTTTTTGATTTTGTGGGGGTTTTTCCTCAGTGATGGGGCAGGGAGAATTGTCTGGTTCAGAATCATCACTAAGAATATGAAGGGCAGGAGTGGATGATTCTGGTAAAGTGTGGGGTGGGCTTGGTATGGTAGGGGGGTTAATTGGACTGATTGGGTCTATAAGTGGACTGTTAGGTATTTCTGGAGAGTCTGGAGGGTTTTGTGGTTGCTGTTCCTGAAGATTTTCAGGAATTTCAGCAACTTCTTGGGGATCAATAGGTGGGTTATTTAGTGGAGGGTTTTGTTGAGCAAAACCTTTTTGGATGAGCAGTTGAACGAGACGGTGATGGGTGAGTGAAAGGGTGGGATCTTTAGCCTCTTTGCAGTAGTGCGACATATTCTTAAGACAACCGAGCAAATAATAAGGAATGTTCACCAATCTATTATGCCGTAAATGAGACAACAGAACAAAATCATGCTGGTAGACTACCTGGTATCGAACTTCACAGGTCAGGTAGTGTTTGACGAATTTTGCAACTTCTGGCCATGGAGGCGGCAACGAGCTGAGTCGGACACCCTGGCCTTTAGGTTCCTGCTGGGCATTCAGGATGATATATTTGCGGCTGAACAAGCGAAGGCCATTGGTAGGGAGACCCGAAACCTGCGCTATATCCTCTTCTGTAACTGAAATCTGAACCCCTTGAACAATGGAATGGTCTTCCTGGATATTTTGAGCAAATTGGAGAACCTATTGTTGATCATACCACTGGAGTCTCTGGAAATAATCGAGCCATCCTTCTTGTAGAAAAATTTGATAGGATACTGGATAATGTTCTAACAGGGCTGTTGTGGTTGGTTCGTACCATATAACAGAGCCTCCCATAGTTACCAGCTCGGTAAAATACACCGGCAAAGAGTTTGAGTAACAACTTCTGTGAAGAGTGAGTTTTTCGAGTGAAGGCATGCAAATGGTGGTGAAATAAAATGAAAGGATGGTAAATAGGAATGGCGGTGGTTGATACGTGTGGAATGATGGTATACAAGTTCGATATTTCTTCCCCCTCCTTTTTAAGTGCGGCTCATAATGATTTTACGCAAGTGGTAATAATGATTTGGAATCTTCTCATTAACTATAGCTTAATTGTAATACATAGAATTTACATACCTCATCTTTACCTTTTGATTCGTACTTAAACAAAATATAATTCCTATCCGTAATAGTTCTGCAGTGGCCGTGGCAGATACTTTTGATTTTTTAGATGAATTGTATCAAGGATTTGTTGACTGGAAGGACAAAATGTAGTATAAGAGCGCAAAAGCTTATTGATAGAAAATGCTGAAAAGTTGGTGTTTGAGCCGTAGGAGTAACAAAGAAATGTTTGCTGAAGAGTGATGTTGCAGAATACTGCTGAGGAAGTGGTGTTTTAGCAATATAAAGAAGTGTGAAACAATTGCTGGACGGTGTTGTTTCGTCAATGGGGAAATGTGAAGAACTGCTGAACAGTGGTGTTTCAGCAATGGAGGAAAATGGTGTGAAGTTGCTGACAGTGGTGTTTCGGCAATGGGGAAAATGGTGTGAGGTTGCTGACAGTGGTGTTTCAGCAATGGGGAAAATGGTGAAAGGTTGCTGATAGTGGTGTTTCAACAATGGGGAAAATGGTGTGAGGTTGCTGACAGTGGTGTTTCAGTAATGGGAAAATGGTGTGAGGTTGCTGACAGTGGTGTTTCAACAATGGGGAAAAATTGCCTCTTCTTGAAGTAGGATGGTCCTTTCTTAGTGGGCCTGTGCTTTGATAAGGAATCTGTAAAAATCGATTGTAACATGGTATTTCTTGACAGGGATTATTAGTAAATGAAATCTAATCTAATACTAAAGAAATTAACTTAAAAAGAATTAATTGCAATGAGGGGTAGGAGCCCCCTCTAAAAAGAGGTAATGAGAGTCTACCACACATGTGGCCTTAAAATCTTCTTTGGAAATAGGGTGCTGGTACAGACGGAGCTGATGACCATTTACAAGTAACGATGTTTTAGAGTCATCGATTGTGAGAAGCCTTACTGTTCCATTGGGGAAAACAGTGTCTACTTCGTAGGGTCCAAGCCATCCTGTACGTAGTTTCTCTTGAAATTATTTGAACCAAGAATCATATAGTAGGGCCCAATTACCTTTTTGGAATTGCTTAATCTTGATAGTTTTGTCATGCCATTTTGATCTTTGTTGTTGAATCATAGTTGTCTGATGAATGGCATCTAGTCTTTTCTCATCCAATTCATTAAGCTGCTACAACCTGGCTGTTTGTGCATCGGTCAAATCAAGGTTGACAGCTAAAGCAGTCCTTAAGGTTTTGATTTCAAATTCCACAAGAAAGACAACACTCTTTCCATAGACTAATTCATAGGGAGAGAATCCTGTATTATTTCTCCACGTAGTTCTGTAGGCCCATAATGCTTCAGGGAGCCTGTAAGACTCATCCTTTCTATTTTCCTTCACTGTTTTTGTGAGAATGGCTTCTATTAATTTGTTTGTTCTTTCCACCTGTCCATTGGCTTGGGGGTGGTATGATGTAGTCATTCTATGCTGATTATGATATTTTTGAAGGGTGGCTTTAAAACCATGAGAGGTGAAAGGAGGTCCTCCATCTGTAACTAATTCTCTTGGAACTCCAAATATGATGAAGATGTCTTTGAATAAGAAATCTATAACTGCTTCTTCGGTCGCTCTATGGAGTGCTTTAGCCTCCACCCATTTGGTCATATAGTCTGTGCAGACCACTATGTAAACTTTTTGATTGGATGGGGGGCTAATGGGTCCTACAAAGTCTAAGGCCCAACTTTCAAATGGTTCAAGTACTATCTGGGGGTTTAATGGCATTTCATCTCTATGATTAGGTTGGCCCACTCTTTGGAAGCTATCACAGGCCCGGACATATTTCTTTTCATATTTGAAAAGTGAGGGCCAATAGTACCCCATCCTGAGAATTTTATGTGTTGTTCTCTTATCAGCAAAATGCTCTCCACAAGGGCCATCATGACAAGCTTTTAGTAAGTCATAAAACTCATCTTCTCTAATGCACCTTCAGATTTCTTGATCAGGTCTTGTATGGAAAAGACACCCACTTATCCAACTATACCGAGCACTTTGTTGAATGATTCTTCTTTTCTCTCGGTAGGATAGGTGTGGTGGTAACTTCCCTGCAACCAAGTAATTAGCGATGTCTGCATACCAAGGTGAGTGAGCAGAAACTGCAAATAGATATTCATCAGGAAAGGAATCATCTACTGGGGTATCATCATTAGGTGTCAACCGAGAAAGGAAATCAACAACTACATTTTCTTTTCCTGGTCTATCTACAACTGTAATATCAAATTCTTGCAATAATAGTAACCATCTGGTGACTCGAGCATTTGTGATAGGTTTGTTCATTAGGTATTTGATAGCTGAGTGATCAGTATGGACAAGAGTAGTGTAGCCAGTGATGTAATGCCTAAATTTTTTAATAGCATAGATAACTGCTAAGAATTCCTTTTCGGTGACTGTATAATTGAGTTCAGCAGGAGTGATATTCTTGCTGATGAAATAAATAGCATAAGGGAGATGATTTTCTTCTTGTCCCAAGACAACTCCTATTGCAGTATCTGAAGCATCAGAGGATATATGAAAGGGAAGTGTCCAATCAGGTCCTTTGAGAATAGGAGCTATAGATAATTGATGTTTAAGTGTATTAAATGCTTCCTGACAAGAATTAGTCCATTTGAATTCAACATTTTTCATCAGTAACACAAACAGGGGAGAAGCTATTTTGGAATTTTTTTTTATAAATCTTCTGTAGTATCCAGCATGTCCTAGAAAACTTCTTACCTCTATTTGGGTTTTGGGAGTAGGAAGGTCCTTAATGACTTGTATCTTGGATGGGTCTACCTGAATTCCTTGAGATGAGATAAAATGTCCAAGCACTATTCCTTCACTCATCATCATATGACATTTTTCTGTACTTAAGGAGAGTTGGGATTGCATGCATCGTTTAAGCACTTTCTCAAGGTTTTGTAGTGCTTCCTGAAAAGAAACACCATAAGGAGTAAATTCATCCATAAAAGTTTCCATAGAGTCATTAAGCATATCAGAAAAGATTCCTATAACTGCTCTTTGGAGGGTTGCTGGTGCATTACATAGTCCAAATGGAAGAACTCTATAAGCAAAGGTTCCCCAAGGGTTAGTAAAAGTGGTTTTATCTTGATCTTGGGGTGCAATTTTGATCTGGTTATACCCACTGAAACCATCTAAAAATGAGAAAAATTTCTTCCCTGACAAACTGTCTAACACCTGATCAATGAATGGCAATGGAAAGTGATCTTTTTGAGTGGCTTTATATTTAAGGCTCTATAATCCACACATACTCTCCATTTCCCGTTTTTCTTAGGAACTATTACCAACGGGGAAACCTATTCACTGTCTGATATAGGATAGATAAACCCTGCATCAAGCAATTTTTTAAGTTCTTCTTTAAGGATTTCTCTCAAATTAGGGTTCATTCGTCATTGAGATTGGCAGATCGGTCGACAATCTTCCTTAATATATCTTCTATGAGTACATAATCCGGGAGAGATTCCTTTCATATCTGTATAGTCCCATGTGAATGCTTCTTTATTTTCCAGAAGTAACTTCATTAATTGTTGTGTTTTAGCATCTGTCAGGTTAGGGTTTATGTTCAGTGTTTTTCCAGGTTCAATTTCTACTGGTATGCTTTTAGAAGAGATGGTGGCAGAAGAGAGTCTCATGATCTTTATCACAGATGGTGTAGATTGGCTTTTTGTCCAATGGACATTCCCTTTGTGGGTGCTTGTCTCTGCATTTAGAACAAAAGATGGACAGTGCTACTTCTGCTTCTGCTTGCTTCTTTTGGATCTACAGGGTGTCAATTTGTGAGGCAAAAGAGCTTAACATTTCAGTTTTGAAACCTTCAAGTAAATTACCTATCTCGGCTCTTGTTTCTCCCCCACTGGCTGATTTTTGGTCTCTTGAAAATGTGGTGTCCCTGTTGTTTGATCTATTTCTTGAAGCTCCTCTTGAACATCTGTTGCATAAGTTAACAATTTCATCGTATGATTCCTTAGATATGTCCCCTTTTCCAAGCATATTCAGCATATCTAGACAATCATCCCTTACTCCTTTTAATAATATAGATTTGAGAATATCTTTACTTACATTGGGGTGACTGGATCTTTGTAGATTATACTGTAGCCTTTCTACAAAGTCCTCTAGATTTTCATCCTCTTTCTGCATAATCTTAAATAGTTCCTCCCTTTTTTCTCTTGTTCGGCAATAGTCCTGGTACTTATTCAGAAATTTTTGTTTCATTTGGTCCCATGTTGTGATTACATGGCCTCCAAGACTCATGAACCATCTTAGTGCATTTCCTTTCAATGTTGCTGGAAATAGCTTTAATTTTTGAGCATTGGAAATGTAATCATAACTTTTGCATAATATATCAAACTCAAAAAGGAATTCATTAGGATCTTCTGAAGACAAACCATGAAAATTAGGTAGTGCTGAGAGTGGAATGTTCTTCATGGGGGCTACCCCTCTAGGAAGATCACCAATAGAAAATCCTAATGTGGAAAAAGAGTTTTCATCATTTACCTCTCCTTCAGGACCTGCCTGTTCTTCATGATGCAATTCTTCATTGTACTCATCCATGTTTTCTTCTGTCTACTCCCCTTCTACGCTTGCTCTGTCCTCAATGTTTCGTGTTGGTTTCTGGACTGTCTCAGGACTCCAAACTTCTTTCGCCGTCTCAAAATTTTCTTGAAATGAAGGTTGGGATTTTGGTTTCCGAGAGTTTCGTCGTTGAGCAGCAGATTCATACTTTGATATAATTTCGTCAATATAAGTCTTTCTTTCTATTCTTCCTCTGCCCCTGCCACCTATAGGGTCAGTGTCTTTGGGGTCTCCGTGTCCTCTCATGCAATCTTTGTATTTGAAAAATCATAAGTTCTTTTGAAATCTATAATTACCTTCCCCGACAACGGCGCCAAAATGTTGGTCACTATAATTGCTTATTTAACTAAACAATCAAGTGCTACATAAATTGTCAACCCAGGGAAGTCTGTTTATTTTAAAGGTAACCACACACTATATATGCTCAATCTCAAAAGCAACCTAGAGTTGTAGTAAAAATATATTAATCACACTTTGCCTTGAACAAACTGAAGTTCTAACTTGAATTACAGGAAAACAATCTACCTATTGCAGAGTTCAATGTTTAAAGAAGTAATTGTCCAAAGAATCCTGGATTACATTAAAGAAATAACAGACTAGAAAATAAATCCTTCAAGACACTGCAAAAGGAAAGACCACTATTCTATAACCAGAGAACAAGACCCTATTCCCAAAGAAGGAATCTTCAGCACCTGTTTCCGATCATCATGCTTCATGAACCCATTGCTTAACTGAAATAACTGATACACATACTGAAAGCTAACTATCTCTGAACAGAGAACAAGACCCTAATTCTTAAGCATGAATCTTCAACACCTGTTTCTGATTAGCACACTTTCAGGAACTCATTAAAATAATTGATATGCACTGAAGGCTAACTATCTCTAACAGAGAACAAGACCCTAATTCCTAAGCAGGAATCTTCAACACTTGTTTCTGATTAGCACACTTTCATGAAATCATTAAAATAATTGACATGCACTGAAGGCTAACTATCTCTAACAGAGAACAGGACCCTAATTCCTAAGCAGGAATCTTCAGCACCTATCCCTGATTACCGAGCTTTCATAAATTCACCAAGTAGGATTGTTAACTAGAATGATTAACAGTTACCCAAGCATGAATCTTATGAAAACAATGTAACAATCGGTAAAACAGAGTTTCAGCAAGACAGAGTTCAGTAAAGTAGTGTTTCAGCAAAACAGATTTCAGTAAAGTAGTGTTTCAGCAAAACATAATTTAATCAAGGCATAAACAGAAATCACACCAACACACTACAAAGCTAACGGGTGAATCTTGTGAAGAAGGTGGGCCCTCCCTTCTCACAAGATTCCCCTGAAATGAAAGGCACTAGAGAGAAATGCTCAGAACAATCTTTTATTCATCTGTCAATGTATCATATTACAATCTGAGGTAAAATGCGTCCTTCCCTGTAAATTCTTTCTTAGTACAAAAACAGATCCTTTCGAATGGTGATTTCCTCTTATTTAAAGAGGAGGATCCCTTCGATACAATTTAATTAACTAATTACAGGTGTACATTTGAGTCCTATTCTTAGTCAGATCAACTTTCTAAACTGGAATAGGATGTCCTAGTCTCCCGCAACATAATGCTATTACAAGTGCTGAGTGTGGTGTTGTTGTTGTGGCTGAAGTAATAGCTTCTTTATTTGTCTCTTGTTACTATTGTTGTATGTTGTTTTAGCATCACAAATTGTGGGCTGTTTCAGCCACGGGATTTGCGTTCTGACTGTTTCAGCACTTCTCAGGCAATAGCGATGGTTGATGCTAGATCAAGGTGCGGCTGTTGTAGTCAATTCTGTGTGATTTGTTGTTTCAGCATCGTTGACCATGAACTGTGTAACAACTTCTTCTGTGTTTCAACATCGTTGACTATGGACTTTGTAACAACTTCTATATGAGTTGTTGTTTCATCATTGTAGACCACGGATTGTGTAACAGCTTCTTCTGTGTTTCAACATCGTTGACTACGGACTGTGTAACAGCTTCTGTATGAGTTGTTGTTTCATCATTGTAGACCACAGACTGTGTAACAACTTCTTCTGTATGAGTTGTTGTTTTAGCCACAGGGTTTGCGTGCTTTAAGTATTTTAGCAACATGCCTCAATGCTAATCAACAGTTCAAACTATTTCAGCACTTATACATTTCTGATCATTGGTTAAGTATGAGAGTAATGTAAAATTATATGCAAAACAGATTAAACATATAGTAAGGAGAAGAGACGTTGTATACCTTTGGAAAGATAGGATAAAGTGATAATATGAGTTTAAACGTGAGTGAAACAAGAGTGTAGTGGTGGCAAAAAGTATGGGCAAAAAGGTACATTGTGTGGTCCTAACAACCCCCTCATCTGACACAATGTGCCTCAACAATTTCCCTTCTTTCATGGCAAATAATGAATTCTTTGGATTTAATGATAGACCAAACTTTTTGCATTTCAAAAAGACCCTTCTTAAATGGTCATGATGTTCTGTATCAGATTTTGAGAACATTGTTATGTCATCCAAATAAATGACTACAAACTTGTCCCTTTCTCCAATAAAAGCTATGTCCATGTCTCACTGAAAGGTTTCTCCTGCATTCATCAATCCAAATGACATCTTAGCATAAATGAATGTACCCCACGGAGTGGTGAAGGTTGTCTTCTCTCTTCATGGGATTTGTCCAGTAGTTGCATCCTGCCAAATGTCTTTATACCAAATGCATCCAAATGCGATCCAAATGCATCACATTATATTTGGCGGGATCCAAATACCTCATTTCTAAAACCTGACACAAGACCTGATCTTTGCACGAACATCAGTGAAGAGACTGCAACTTATGTAGGAAAAATATAATGTCTTTATACCAAATGCATCCTGCCAATGGGGGTGTGACTTGAGGATCTTCATTAGACAACTCATCTTGTTGATTCTCTAAATAAATGTTGATGAAATTGATCCCCAAGGATTTATAATTATATTCAGCCAGCAACCTAGCTAAACCTTAACCTTTAACCAATTTGGTAGGCTTTATTTCAAGATAAAATTCAAGGATATTGGCAATCCACTTGCTCCTTCTTTAGTCTGCCTTAATGGTTTCTCTTTGCAGCACTTTCCATTTATGGGGTGAGACGAGGTCTCAACTACTACCCCTATCTTCAATAACTTCCTCCATTGGGACTAGGACGAGGCCTGACACCCATGAATGCTTTCTAGGCGGTGCCCACGACTTCTTCAAGTCAATCCTGACACCTCGAGGCTCTGTAAATCCTCGTGAAATCGACACCCTTTCCTTCGCATATAAGAGCTCTTGGTGCTATCCTCTTCATCATGCGACCCAGGCCACAACTTGGTGCTCAGTTCTCAAGTGCATCACGATTTCTCATTTTGGGAGTCTCCACTCCACTTGATTCCAAGTATCGTGATGCAAGAACTTGGGAAATGGCCTTTTCAAATCGACGGTCAGATCTGCTATGCATCCGACAGTCATGATTGCTTCCTTGAAGACCTGAGTCACCAATCATGCGTTGAGTGCTTACCTTTATTCTCGGGCCCACCTCTTATGTGACCTAGGGCTGCGACCATGGGACCAATTCCTGGTCGTTTCACAACTTCATGTTTCGGGTTCTTGCACCGTGCTCCATGATAAGACCCTCGATTCACGAAATCACGACTTCTCGAATCTGGCACCATGCATCCCTATGAATCGGACGATCCTTGTTGATTTCAGGTTTCGGGAGTTCAGACCTTTGACGAACAACTTTTAATAATATTTTGGACTCCCGATTCCCGTGATTATTTTCTACCATTGATCTCTCCTAATGAGATCTAGGGCCTAGATTTAAAACTTTGCTCGACCTTTTCGACTTGGTGCTCATGGCTATGGTCTTTGTAAACAAAGACTTGGGTGATGGTGGCGAGCTTATGAAAATAGAAAAATCAATGACCGAAACAAAAGAGATAAGTGCTCAGATTTAAGGTTAAGCGGAGAGCTTCAGGCCAAGACCTTTCATGAAAGACCTCAAGTGAAACCAGGTCGTCCAAATAACAAAAGGGAAATACCTGAAGGCCTAGTCTGTGAAAGATAGAGAGACAAGGCAAGGAAAAATACATGGGTATATAGATACACACCTATGGCCCTTGAAAACTTTATGTGATAACATTTGGCTCCATAGGGGATAACATGCTCCCTGCAAGCTGCCAAGAATGCACAGTTCTAGTGCCTTATCCATTGGGCTATGGAGTCTTCGATAAAAAAAAAATGAAAATAAAAATGATATTTACAATGACATGGGAAGCCTCTCATGGCTTTAAGTAACAAACTTCTTTAGAAAATGCCCATTTACAGGGCTACCAAAAATTTCAGCATCCTCCAAATCCCGTAATTTGTAAGTGTTATTGGAAAAAACCTCAGAAATTTTGAACGGGCCAATCCATAAGGCCTCAAATTTACCATGCTTTCCCTTTCCTTGTTTAGATGCATCCCACTTGAGTACTAGATCTCTGAGCTGGAAATAATTTTTCCTTACTTTCATGTCAAAATCCTGCTTGATCTTTTGTTGATGGTCATGGGCTTTGTCCAATAGTTGCATCCTACCAAATATAATGTCTTTATACCAAATTCATCCTACCAATGGGGGTGTGACTTGTGGATCTTCATCAGACAACTCAGCTTGCTGATTCTCTAAATAAATGTTGATGAAATTGACCCCCAAGGATTTATAATTAGATTTAGCCAACAACCTAGCTAAACCTTGACCTTTAACCAATTTTGTAGGCTTTATTTCAAGATAAATTCAATGATATTGGAAATCCACTTGCTCCTTCTTCCGTCTATGTCAGGCTGAATGAGGATCGCCTTCACAGAAGTTGAAGGGACATATGCAATGAACTTTGAATGTAACACATAAACTCTGAAATCTTTGAGAGCTTTAACAAACACATAGGCATGTTTTTCCATGATGTCATATTTTATTTCAACATCTCTTAGTGCCCTACTGAAAAATGAAATGGGATTCTCTAACCCTTCAGCATTCTTCTGCAATAAAACAACTGCTACTGTGTTAGATGAAGCAAAAGAGAAAATCAGAAACTCCTTGGAGTAGTCAGGACTGATATGCACATGTGCTTCATTCAAGGGCTTTTTTATCTGATTGAAAGAATTACAAGCTTCATAAGTCCACTTGATCTCATTTCCCTTCCTCAACATGGTTGTGATAAACTTTACCAGCTCAGCAAAATTCGAAACAAACCTTCTCAAAAAATTAATCTTTCCCAAGAAGGATTGAACTTCTTTCTTGGATATAGGGGGTGACAAATTTTGGATAGATTCTACCCTGCTTGGATCAAGCCTTACCCCCTCATCTGACACAATGTGCCCCAACAGTTTCCCTTGTTTCATGGAAAATAATGAATTTTTTGGATTGAATGATAGACCAAACTTTATGCATTTCAAAAAGACCCTTCTTAAATGGTCATGATGTTCTTTATCATATTTTGAGAACATTGTTATATCATCCAAATAAATGACCACAAACTTGTCCCTTTCTCCAATAAAAGCTATGTCCATGGCTCACTGAAAGGTTTCTCCTGCATTCATCAATCCAAAGGGCATCTTAGCATATATGAATGTACCCCATGGAGTGGTGAAGGTTGTCTTTTCTCTGTCTTCATGCAAGACAAAGACTTGATTGTAGCCAGAAAATCCATCAATCATAGACATTATGGATGCCCCTATCACCCTCTATAATATATGTTCCATTTTGGGCAAGGGGTAATTGTCTTTCATAGATATTCTGTTCAGATTTCGGAAATCCACACAAAATCTGATTTCTCTATTTTTATTTCTCATTGGGACCAAGTTGGCCACCCATTCAAAATACCTCAAAGGAATGATAATCCTGGCATCCAAAATCTCTTTTACTTATTTCTCCATAATGGGCAGTAGTGTAACAACCATATACTTCTAAACATCATTAAGATTCATAAACATTTTATTTCGTAAACTGAAACAATAACTTCTTAGCATAATAGTGATTCTCATAACAACAACTTCAGTAACTTAGATTTATCAATAAATACTGAAATCATGACAGAAAGAAATAAATACATAGGTTAACAAAGTACCTGGTTCTGATGCTAATTTCTGTTGTCTCTGTGCCTTGCTGCTACCTTCCTGCTACCTGCTCCACAGATCAATCCTGCCACAAATAGGAAAATAAATGCCCAAAACTTCTGTCCTCCCTGCCAACTAGGAAAACTACCTTGCTCCAGGATATCTACGGATATCCTATCCCTCCGTGCCCAAAACCTCCAGCAAATCAGTGCCTCCCCTGATCAAGAGCCACAGTCCTGATCTCTGTGCTCACAACAAGTCCAAAAGTCCTCAGAAAAATCTCCTCTATCCCATGATCCTCCCGTCAACCTTCCCCTTTCCCTTATTCCTCCTTCGCCGACTCATGCAGTTACTCCTTCAACCACCCTCCGTGCCTGTCCCTTATCCCTCCTTAAATGTTTTATCTTCTCGGGATTCATAGGCTCCCTCTCTGCATACGCAACCATTTTTTTAAAATTTTTCATTGGTCTTTTAAATTTATTTCTCAGGTCATTAAATGTGGTATGTAGTTAGAGTATTACTTAATTAATCACAATTATTTTCTTTAATTAATTTTACTTTATAATCTTTAAATATTTATTTAATTAGGGTCGTTACAAGTAGCATAGGATTTATTTGTCTCAACTTCTACCTAAATGGCTTGGACTCTTCCTTCAATGGGATCTTGTGCTCAATGATACTTGTGTCATATGTCCTGAGATATTCATATGTCCAGGCAAACACATCAACAAACTCTTTTAACAACTCAACATATTCATCCCTATGCTCTCTTGACAAGCTACTTGACAACTTGACAAATTTGGGATCTTTCCCTGTACCAATATTGTACTTAGTTATATTAGCATTATCAGTTGAGCCTTTAACCTTTACTGCCACATCATTCCCATCGAACAACCTTTCTAAAGGAACTAGTCCCTTCTGAATGTGATTGCTAGGTAGTTGAACAACATGATGATTGGCAATTTTGTTTAGAAAAACATCAGTATGAGGATTACTGATGTAAAATATGAGAGGATAGAGGTAAAATAGGTTTCCCCTTCTGTAACTGCAACAACTCTAATAGGAGGAGGAGTAGGAAAGTCTTTTAAGGTCAAATCTATCTCCTTCCACTTCACAACTTTGGGGGAGAAAGGGGTGTCAAATCTCTCTCCTTCCAAACCAAGAATAGGAGGGGAGAAATCAGCAGGAAAACTCCCAAAATTCAAATTTCTTGAAACTCCAACAATTTGTATAATAGGAGAATAAAAAATAGTTACTGGAGTTTGTAAAGAGGTATTATGGAAATTATCAGAAAAACTTGGTACAACAGTAGAGGTACCTTTTTAGCAGTCTTTCCCTTTCTGATAATTTCCTCTAGGTCAGCTTAAGGCGTTGATAGAGGCAGTAGTGAAGTGGACCTTGTGTGTC
Organism: Picea engelmannii; assembly: GCA_009831015.1. Classification (NCBI taxonomy): domain Eukaryota; kingdom Viridiplantae; phylum Streptophyta; class Pinopsida; order Pinales; family Pinaceae; genus Picea; species Picea engelmannii. The sequence goes on from ML784737.1 coordinate 97,258, forward strand.
TACCTTTAGGAGCTAGAACTGAAGAAGTGGATTCGAAATAGTGGAGTTTCTAGGTGCAAGTTGCAATCTTGAATGGTACAGATATCTGATGCACCTTCAGAATCAGATCTTCTTTGTCATTCTATCCTAGGGAAATGTTTTCGATTTGTTCCTTGGCACAACGATGCCAGAACTATTAGCACTAAAAGTCACCTCTGGATTGCAACAGAGGTAAGCCCAGTACCCATCAATTTTACGGTAAAATGTAAATGAGTTTTACGTGGTCAAATGGAGAAGACTCAATGAGAAATAACATTCTAACTTAGAAATATGGACTGGCATGCATACGCGATTGAGGTCCGGAATCAAATTCAGTCAGTAAGTTGGAGTAAGGGTGAATAGAGGGAAGACTTTGATGAGGAGAGTGTAGAGGTCTGCCATGGACATCAGGTCTTCCAGCAGCCTAAGTAGGAAAAACTTAAACACAATATCCTCTTGAATTCAAATTTCAAAGAAACTGAAAGAAATCATAACAGTACTATAATAAAACATTCATCATAATACAGTTATAATAATTCATGTGAATCAGTCATTCACAAACTCTCTCAATATCAGAGGCAAATAAGATGGAGTAAGAAAGTTGACTTAGATTAACCAAGATGTCTCAAAAAAAAATACATAAGCAGAGAACCAGTGTTCTTCATAAAACTATTACAATAGTAGGGAGCCTAGCTCAACCATTTGACCTTAACAAAATATCAAAACTGCCTATATATACTAAAAAATGTTGCAACTACCAAGAGCGTGATTGGAACCCTGCATACAAATTTTCCATTCAACACCCACTCTTTCAGACTGTGCAGGTCTTCTCATGTCAGATGTGAGACAGGTGCAGTTATGCGTTTTATAGGAATATCCATCCAGGAGGAGGCTTCAGGTGGACAGTCTTCCTTAATGGTTGCTCTCTGCAACACTTTCCATTTATGGGGTGAGATGAGGTCTCAACTACCACCCCTATCTTCAATAACTTCCTCCATTGGGATCAGGATGAGCCCTGACACCCATGAATGCTTTCTAGGCAGTGCCCATGACTTCTTCAAGTCAATCCTAATGCCTCGAGGCTTTGCAAATCCTCGTGAAATTGACACCCTTTCCTTCGCGTCCTAGAGCTCTTGGTGCTAGCCTCTTGGTCATGTGACCCAAGCCACAACTTGGTGCTTAGTTCCTGAGCACTTCACAATTTCGCATTTTAGGAATCTCCACTCCACTTGATTCCAAGTATCGCGATGCAAGAACTTACGAAATGACCTTTTCAGATCGACGGTCAGATATGCTATGCATCCGATGACTGAGATTGCTTCCTTGAAGACCTGAGTCACCAATCATGCATTGAGTGCTTACCTTTCTTCTTGGGCCCACCTCCTATGTGACCTCGGGCTATGACCATGGGCCTAATTCCTGGGCGTTTCACGACTTCGCGTTTCGAGTGCTTGCACCATGCTCCATGCTAAGACCCTTGATTCGCAAAATTGTGACTTCTCGGATCAGGCACCACACGTCCCTCTGAATCGGACGGTCCCTGCTAATTTTGGGTTTCAAGAGTTTAGATCTTTGACGAACAAATTTTAACAACATTTCGGACTCCCGATTCCCGTGATTATTTTCTACCATTGATCTCTCCTAATGAGATCTACAACCCATATTTAAATCTTTGCTCAACCTTTTCGACTTAGTGTCCATGGTTGCAGTCTTTGTAAACAAAGTCTTGGGCGATGGTGGCGAGCTCAGGAAAACAAAAAAATCAATGACCTAAACAAAATAGATAAGTGCTCATATTTAAGGTAAAGCAGAGAGCTTCAGGCCAATACCTTTCATGCAAGACCTCAAGTGAAACCAGGTCGTCCAAATAACAAAAGGGAAAGACCTGAAGACCTGGCTTGTGAAAGATAGAGAGACAAGGAAAGGCAACAAACATGGATTTATCGATACACACCTATGGCCCTTGACAACTTTATGTGATAACAATCTCTATTCAATAGAGGATCTACTCTTCCAATTTCATCTTGTTTTATCAGGCATTGTAGTTCCTGCATAACTCTTTCATCTTTAATAAAATTGATACAAGTATACAAGAAGTCCACAATCTTTCTTACCTCTTTTCCTTGTCTAGGTAGGGCGGACTGATCAAATGTTGGAGGCATTTCAAATTCCCTTACTTCCGGTTGTGCCCTAGATGAAGAAGGCTGTTCACCTACAAATTCTCTTCTTACTTCTTCAAAAGTATGCTTTTCTTTCCTGGGATCAAACAATGGAATCTTCTCTGAAGCTCTTCTGATCCCTGATCCATCTGTAGTCTTTACTGGGGTCACCCTGTCTTCTCCTGTGGAAGTTCCTCCTCTAGTAATGAAAATGACTTTGGGTTCCTCACCGTGAGGTTTAGTTGATATTAGTTGGAATTGTTGGTTTCCACCCCATATTTCCATAACTTTGGCTAACAATACTGGACAGTCTTCAATGACATGATCAAACAAATTAAAGTAGCTGCAAGTGGTGCAAGGGTTCTGACAATCCCTTGCCAAATGACCTGGCTAGGCACAATTATAGCAAATAATCTGACCTTGACCTCGACCCATGCCTCCTCCTCTTCCTCTTCCTATGAACCCACCATGAGGATTGAAGTTTCCTCTTCTTGGGGAATTGAACTATGCAACATTCCCTTATTGCTCTAACTCTCATTGAATTCTATATGCATCCCTTGACATTTCATGCATGAGCTCATAATCCCTACAATCCTTCTCATCATACCCCACAGATTTGAAGAATGTACAATAAATATTGGTGGGTGTCTGGACATATTTCTGCATATAATAACATTCACTAGGGTGATGTCTAGTTCTACATACCTCGCACCATGGTAAAGTAGTCTTCTTCAAAGGGTTAGGAGCTCCAGAGGCCAAGTATTCATTAAATAAAGGACAATTCTCTTTGTCATGGCCCTCTTCTTTACATATGATACACCAGATGTCTTCTCTTTTCTCCTTTCCTTCATCTTTCTTCATGTCTTCAACCTGTAAAGATAAACTAGTTAATTGATTCAAAATCTGACTCATACCTGGACTGAATTCTCCTACAGGGGTTGCTTCTAGTTTCATGACAATCTCTAATGCCTCAGCCTGTGAAGCGACCTTCTGTTGCATTAGAGGAACTCTAATGTGTGGTAGGAGGGCAGCGATGAACCAATCCTTATGTTGTTCGTTGAGAATCTGAAAACTTAAATGGCATGTCAAGTTATTAAACCTCTGATCAAATTCTCAAATAGGTTCAGTCACCTTTTGCTTGATTTCCTTCAAATTTGTAATGCACTGCGACTCCAACTTAGGCATCTTGAACTCTGCACTCAACAAAGTCTTAATGTCATTCAACGGTTTAGGATATACATATCCTGTAACAAACTTCATATACCAGCTCAATGCACGATCCCTCATGGTAGTACTAAACTGATCCCTCTTAACAGCTTTGTCGGTGACCTTCTTAATGCTCCATACAGCTTCGCATAAGAACTAGTGTTGGTTAGGATCCTCAGATCCATATCCTCTAAAAATGGGTAACCTTATTTCATCTGCCATGGATTTTCCTTGGTTTTTCGATTGAGTATGTACTAAACTACTTGTAATAGTGCTCTAATTACTCTGGTTACTTTGGTTACTTAATGCTTCTAAAACAACAGGAGGAGTAGTAACCAACCATTTGTTGGCACAGGGGTAGACCCAGGGTTCAACTCTAACATCGCACCAACAAACCCTAACTACTGGCCCTTACAGCAGCACCTACGAAGCAGATGAAGTCTCACTCGAAGTAGCAATAAGGGGGGGGTGCAGGACGTAGGTGTCTACAACCAGAGGAAGTGCAAGATGATTCTAGAACAACAACGCACAATAACCTAGAGATTCTTAACATTCTTACGTTTAACTTCACGAAGTTAGTTATATCTCTTATCTTCAGTAGGGAAAATAACAATGCAATAACAGTATAAAAGATAGCAAATAACACAGCATCAACCATATAGAACAACAAGATTTTACACGGTTCACCCTCTCCCTAGGGCTACGTCCACAAAACTATTTTTATTGGTAAAGTAGATAAAAATATACAGTTCTATCTGCGCACTCAGCTACAGATCCTTCTCTCTCTCCTCTTTATCTCCTAACCCTGCGCACCCAGCTGTAGATTCGATCTTCGCACCCAGTTGAAGATCCAAAAATACAAGAATTATTTAAGACATAACACTTTTACATCTCAATCACTCTATCCTATCCTTCTCAACTCTTCTAGACCTCTATTTATCATTCCATGACTCTTAGAAACCCTTGATCGAAGTCTGGGTGCCAAAACCCTAGGTGCCACAACCCCACATTTTACGGACTTCGTTGATATGTGCTTCCTTCTTCTCCACGAGGTGCTCTAAAGCACCCATTAGTGTCTTCTTTCACTTGATGACTTGTCCACGACCTATCTTCTTTGCTTCTTTGTCTTCCTTGATCTTCTCTTTCAACGAATTTCTTTCCTTTACTTCGTTGCAAGTTGTATGTGTCCAAATGAGCTCTAGCATCATGTATTTATACTACTCTTCCTTAGTTGTCTGGGATGACTTCTCTTTCTGGAGGCTAAAAACTCAATATTAATTATTTCCTTTAGCTGACTTGTCTTATAGGGTTATGTCTAATGCTTTAGGGTTTTTTCTTGCTTCCCAAAATATTATATTCTTGTCAGGGTTACACGTGGAGGTTTAATACCTCCCGCAACTACCATAATATCAACACTCCCTCCTAGTTAGGGAGGTATTGAAAGCAATGGTCTTGAGCACAAACATACCATTCAATCGGTAGCATCATCATAGCCACAGAGGCTATCTCATGAATAAATCACGAGCACCATCATTACTATCAGTATCATATGATAGCATCAATTGCATCATCTCTTGAAGCCATACTTCATATGAGTAATCATGCATGATGTTTAATAATTCACTCACTACACAGAGTGATACAAGAACTATTCTTCTAATCTGGACATAGGTCCTAAAAGAATAATTGTTCCAACAGAGGCTGGAAGCCACGCCATGGGCTACAAGGACTATTCTTCTAATCCAGACTTACATCCTAGAAGAATAACTATCCTGCACTATTTTTCGCCTGGAGAATAACTGTCCACCATCACATTGACTATCCATATAGATGGTAATCATTTCCAACACTTCTGGCAATTAGAACAATGCCATTCAATAGAACACAATTGTTTCTATACATTATAGTACACAACTACTATCTAGTGGTACACAACCACACCAAGTAGCACACAACTACTTAATTATTGATGCATAGTCTCAACTAGTGGAACACCTCCACCACAACAGCATACATCTACTGTCCAGAGATATACAGTCTCCACAACAATCATATCATTTGATATCAACCTGCATAAAAAAATATCATGATATAAATTGAGTCATTTGGGCCATTCTTCCACTCACATCTGTGAGATCTGGAAGAGTATCTGCCCTCATAAAGTAGAACATCAGCCATGGGATATCTGTACTATTCTTCTCAAGCACAGAAGAACACCTGTCCCTAATTTTTGACCTTGGACCATTCACCTAACTGGGCCATTCCTCGAACACTAATCATAGTGCAACCTGGAGAGAATGAGTCTGCCCTAGGGAATGTCTGTCCCTGATTGTTCAACCTGGACTATTCACCTAACTGGGCCATTCCTCTGGAACTAATCATTGTACAACATGGATATAATGAGTCTGCCCTAGGGAATGACTGTCCTAACCATTTCCTAATGGAAATGGTTGTCCTGTACCAACCTCCAAAATAGACCATTCTTCGAAACTGCTCACAATTGTGAACTTCAAAAGAATGACTGCCCGGTGAGGCAGACCATTCTACTTGACCACTACTCAGATTGACCACAAGAAGAATGACTATTGTAGACCATTCCCCCACACTAGCCACAAGGGGAATCATTGTCTATGGTACATCATCAATCTATCAGACTATTTTCATTACGAAAATGATTGTCCGGTCTGGAACATTTTCCGAATTGGAAAATGCATGTCCGTTAGAAATCTAAGCCACCTTCTGAACTAGAAAGGAACTGCTCATCCTAGACCATTTTTCAAACTAAAAAATGATTTTCCATGAATCAATAACATATCAGTGCTCCCTCCCAACCTGGGAGTAATCTCTTCCTTTTTTAATAAGGAATTCATCTCCACGAGCCCCATCTTGTTTCTTGAGTACACAAAATTTTCATCTTGGATGGAGGCTTTACCAAAATATTTGTTATCTACTCTTCTGTGGAGATATATTAGAGAACCACTTCTCTTTTCTGGACTTCATCATAGAGAATATAATGCTTGATCTCAATGTACTTTGGTATGTCATGGAACATTGGTTTTCTCTGAGGGCTTCATATAGCCATGATCATTACAATATATCATGGTCGAATTCAACACTTTTGTTTCCTGCTAGCTCTTGACATCGTGGAAAATCTCAAACTAAAACATATCCAAGTAACACTTCTTCTGTCATCATGAGAGTTTTTCATGGCTTAGCAATCCATCATCCCGGACTTCTGAGTAACCATTATGATACATTATCTCTGTCATAGAAAGTTTTCACCATGCTTCTAATGTGCATGAGAGGCTTTGCACCAAGTTGTTTGAATCCATACAAGGTCTTCTTTCATCTGTATATAAGGGTCTCTTTATGGTGTACCTAAGAACCTTGAGGTTGCTCTACATACGCTTCTTGTTTAGTTACTCTGTTGAGGAGAACAGTCCTTACATTCATCTGATGTAAACTCCAACCCATGGATATTGCAGAAGATATAGTGGCTCAGGTAGAGGTATGTCTAGTTACTGGAACAAGCTATCATCATAGTCTTGTCCCTCCATATGGGAGAACCTCTAGTTCTGAATCTCTCAATGCGTCCATTCATAAGTCTTTCATACACTATTCTTCATCACAACTTCCATTTCTTCTGCTTGATTGCTTCTAATGGGTTCAAACCAAGCTGGTAGTCTTAGATTCTCGGTATAATAACTGGTTGTTCTGGCTTTTCTTTCTTTCTT
>ML784737.1:104875-134471 GCA_009831015.1 Picea engelmannii
AAAGTTCTTCAAATGTGAGATACTCCTTTCTTGTGTTCATGCTTGCGGAAAATGCATCCCATGTCTTGGGAAGGTTGTTGAGTACTATATTTACCAGTTCCTTGAAATGATTTCTTCAATAGCTTGTAGTTGATCTCTTAACTAAGAGATTCTCACAAAGTATGATGTTATGCTTTCATCATCCTTCATTTTCATGTCACGAACCTCATTCTTCAGACTCATTACTTGTCCAATGTTTCTGAGTGAGAAGAGATTAGTTAGGGCATCGTATATCTTCTTTGATGAGTCAAGATGAGATATGTAGGGTATCAAGTGGTCTTTTATAGACTCCACTATGATACTCATCACATTGATGTCATTGTCCTTGAACTTCTCCATAACTGCAATGTTCTAACGTTCCTTCTCTTTTCCCTTCTTCAAACTGTGGTTCCATGATCTTTCCTTTCACGATATACAACACTTTATTCTTGGCAAGGATGAGGTCAATCCTTGTCTTCCATGCTCTGAAGTTAGAATCCCCTTCTAACTTGTTTTCTAACTTCATAGAGTAATTCATGACTTCTTTGATTTGGTCAACCTTTGACTTTGACCAAAAACTCAAACTTGACGTTTTAGCTTGTTGAGAGTACCAGGAGGTGTGCTAGGTTAGGGCTCACTAGGCTATCCATAAATTAGGTTAATCTCTTCACTTAAGGTGCCTTAACAAGAGGGTTAGGGTTTCGTTGCTGCAACAAAAACTTTGACTGCAACTGCAACTGTAACTGAGAAAATCCCTCCTAATCTATCTTCCAATGGTTAGATTGTCCGAAGACAGTGTGGGCCCATAACTTGTTAGAAATAATAGGTGTGCTCGTTTAACCATAGACAATATAGCAATATTGTCACCCAACCATAGGCTGAAGCCACCTCGAGCCCCTTAACCTTGACAGTGAGAATAGTTATGGAAGCAACCTTAGAACCAATAGCCAATCAATGTAGCATACCTCTCTCCAGAGCTAGCGCACAAGGTAGAAAGTCCAAACCATAACCAAGAGAAATTCCAAGCCTAAAATCGGAAATACAAGTTGCAATAGATGCAGCTGCAACTACTCTCCAGACTTCCACACTTACTAAATTTCTGCAGTGCGCACTAGATTTCTGCAATTGCGAGTTGTATGTGTCCAAATGAGCTCTCGCATCCTATATTTATAATACTCTTCCTTAGTTGTCTAGGCTGACTTCTCTTTCTGGAGACCAAAAACTCAATATTAATTATTTTCTTTAGCCGACTTGTCTTCTAGGGTTATGTCTAATGCTTTAGGGTTTCTTCTTTCTACCCAGAATATTCTATTCTTATCAGGGTTACATGTGGAGGTTTAATACCTCTCGTGGATACCATAATATCAACAACACTTGGAGGAAGGGTGTATTTTGTGTGTGGTTCTATGGATATCTCTCATATATTTTGGAGTCTTTTTTAGTCAAGTATTTCACATCTCATGGCTTTTTTGTGTGCATGGGTATTCTAAGTAATCTCTTGCCTATTTTCTTTGAGGCCTGGACTCTCAATCTCCTTGTTTCTTGGCAGGTGTGACTGTAATGGCGATAGGTGTGACTGTAATGGCAGTAGGTGTGACTGTAATGTAGTGACACCGACATGAGAAGTTGATGGTAGCAGGTGTGACTGTAATGGAGTCGTGGTAGGTGTGACTGTAATGCAGTGACAACGACACGGTATGAGAATTTGCTTTTGGCGTGGCACCTCCACTTTAAATTCACACCGAGCACCGCATTGTAGTAAATGTTTGATGTTGGAGTTTTTGAAGAAAGCTTATAAGATTAAAGCTGTCTACCATGTTGAAATGGGACTTGTTTTATCTTCATAGGAAAGCTCTATGAATTAGCTAGACTATGTCTATGTTATGTATGGTTATTGTATATATTCTGTAAAAGTGATGAATTGATTTTTATTTATTTAAATATTAGTTCACTCATGAACATACAATGTTTTAATCAATCAAAGGTTTTAATAATTACATTGCAATGATAATCACTTAATGGAGTTTTTGAAGAAAGCGTATAAGATTAAAGTTGTCTACCATCTAGACTATGTCTATGTTATGTATGGTTAATGTATATATTCTTTAAAAGTGATGAATTGATTTTTATTTTTTTAATTTTAGTTTATTTATTAACATACAATGTTTTAATCAATCAAAGGTTTTAATAATCACATTGTAATGATAATCAGTGAATGGACACATTATTGTCTAATCTTTATTTCGATTTTAGAAGTCTAGGATTTTTTAATGATGTTTTTTGTATTTGATATAATGGTTATTAAGTGATTTAAGTTTATTGAAAATCTAGATAGCATTGATAATATAAGAAAGTTGGATATTATCAGTTTAAGTTAAATAAATGGTTGAATAAGAACCATGCTTGTAAGATAAGGGAACCTCTCCATGCAACGATTTGACTGTTAAAGTTTACGGATGTGTACATACCCTACTCCATATCATTAAGATCGATGTGTGTGTGTGTGTGTGCGCGCGCGCGCGCGCGCGCGCGCGTGTGTGTGTGTGTGTGTGTGTGTGATTTCTCCCTTAAATGCTTTCAACAATTATCCCATACCAACTTGGCTACTTGATCGATGCTATTAAAAGGACCAAAACCAAAGCCAATTTGGAAACTAGCAGCAAGAAAGGAAGCATCCTTTTTTGATGCAAGAGCATTTCCCATCAGAAATCAATAATTTTAAAAATGGCTAAGGGGGTCTTTGAATTTACCAAGGGAGTGGGTTCTCTAAATTGAAATTATTGTAATTTCTATGTTTTTAATGAATTCTAGAAGAGTCGGGATAATGGTGAGTTGTTAGCTTAGTGTTTTGTCATGTAAAAGAATCTTCATTCTTAGCAGAATTTGTGGGTTTGAGAGATCCTAGTGATAGGTTGTTGATATTTTGGAGTTTGATTATGATCTGAACTAATTGGTAGTTCAGATTCCTTCCTTATGTATTGTAGACCTTTGGGCATGTACAGGGGTGGCCAAATGATAGAGTTATCAGGACAAGGTTGAGGAGATACATATTAGCGAGAAATTGGGCTAAAGGGAAGAAGCCATATTATGGAATTGGTAGAGATAAGTATTTTTGAAATTATGTATAAAGATCAAATGAAAGAAAGTATTTTCACTGAGTGTGTAATCCTATGTAAATAAATGTGATTGCTAATAACCTCGAATGAGAAATTGCAACTATGTGTGTATTTCTCTGTTAAAGTTGTGAATGAGTACTCTGGGTTCTGTATGAACAAGCGCTAGACCGTAATCATTTCGTATGAATGATTTTTTGTGCAGATGGGGTAGAATCAAGTGAAACTTCAAACCTGAAGAATAGATCAAGAAACAAAGTTCCTATGAACTTTGTGGAAGGAAGCTAGACTATGGAAGCCAAGAGAGAAATGGAATCAAGATGAAGCCGAAGGGTCTACAAACTTCACAAAGGTTTTAGTTTTGGAGAGGAAATGGACTTTGATCATGATAGTCGATTATGTAAGATCAACGACTGACATCACAAGAGCTTCGGACTATTTAAATCCTAGAAGTTTAAGAAATTGTGACCCTCGATCACGATGTATATTTAATAAGGGCATCAGAGTTATAAACAGTCGGAAGACACGGTTGAAGAAAACTCTGATCAACGATGGAGATATAAAATTAATGAGTTAGATCAATGGTTCTTGAAGGAGCCACATGGCAATAGTGGTTAGAGTTTTGCTAGTCGACATAGTTTATTAATCGAGACTTTGTTGGATCGAAACTCTAATGCTATTTTGGTTCGGACAACAATAAAGATAAGGCTAACTTCAATAAACTAACGATGAGGATTCAATTGGAGGAGATGATTGACGATGTACATTAGAAAATGGAGCGATGGAGATCAACGACGAAAATTAAACCTTTGATTTGATCAACGACAAAAATTAAACCTTTGATTTGATCAACGATAGAGAATAGTCAGAGTAGTCCCATTTTCTTTGGTGTCTGAATGGTCAGAGTAATCCAACCGATGTGTATCAAGACACCCCAATAGAAAATTTATGACGATGATACCTTTAGCGCTTGGTTCTGGCAAAAGGTCCTATGGGACGTTAAGGGCCCGAAATTCTAGCACTTCATTGTTTAGCACCTGGTTAAGGTCTCAGGCCATATGGAAGAGCTCCAATACTTCATAAACAATAGAGTATTAACACCTGAGTTGGGTTACGAGACAAGTCTATGCACAAAATGTTTAGCATTCATGTTTTAGCACCTGATTATAACTCGTTAGATCAACGATTCTTGAAAGAGACACATGGAAATAGTCATCGGAGTTTTAATATTCATCGAAGTTTATTTATTGGGACTCTGTTTGATCGAAACTCTAATTTTTTTTTGGTTCCGATGACGATAAAGCTAAGGCTAACTTCAATAAACCAACGGTGAGGATTCGATCAGAGGAGATGATTGACAATGTACATTAGAAATGGGAGCAATGGCAATCAATGATGAAGATTAGTCCTTTGATTTGATCGACGATGGAGAACGGTCAGAGTAGTCCCAGTTTTGTCGGAGTCCGAATGGTCGGAGTGATCCAACCCATGTGTATCAAGACACCCTGATAGAAAAGTTTTGACGAAGATAACCTTAGCGCCTGGTCCTGGCACAAGGTCCTCTAGGAAGTTAAGCACCCATAATTATAGTGGTTAGTTGTTTAGCACCTCGTTAAGCTTCAAGGTCATATGGCATAGTTTTGACACTTCATAAACAATAGAGTATTAGCACCTAAGTTGGGTTACGACACAGGTCTATGCATAAGATGTTTAACATTCGAGTTTTAGCACCTGATTATATCCTACGGTTTTAGAGGAGAGCTCATTTTCTAACCGTGGGATGGCCTTTTTTAAAAAGTTTGGAAAATACATCTAGAAACAGCTGGCTTGATGTTACATAAAGATAGAGGTAAGAGAAAGTTAGGAAACGTTGATGTTCGTGGGTGTGACTCTAATGGAGTTAGAGTAAGGTGGTTGTGTGAGGAATAATGAATGAAAATACATCTAGAAATAGGTGGTTTTGAACGAGAATAAAGATAGAGGTAAAAGTAAAATGTGGCTTGTGGGTGTGATTGTAATGGAGTTGTACTAGACAATTATTGTATGGGGAAATAATCAAGGAAAATAAGTTCAGAAACAATTGGTTTGATGTGACAAAGATAATATTCATAATAAATTGGTGTCTAAGATCTCCTTGTTTGTGGGACAAGGGACTCCCTCTCTGCTGTAATTTGACTACTAAAGTCTACAGAGATGTACATACTCCATCCCCTCTAAAACATGTGACCTCCAAAAAAGAAACACACTTATTAACCATTAAACCTACTCACATGTCGAAATAGCTCACTTGATTGGAACATAAAGTTAATGGTGATGAGTATGACTATAATGGAATCGTAAGATGGTCGTGTTCGGTATGACCATCGTGAAATGTGGGAAAATGGCACTACTGTGACATGCAGTGACACCTACATGAGAAGTTGATGGTAGTAGGTGTGACTGTAATGTAGTCATGGTAGGTGTGACTGTAATGGTAGGTGTGACTGTAATGTAGTGACAACGACACGGTATGAGATGTTGCTTTTGGCATGGTAACTCCACTTTAAATTCACGCCTACCACTGCACCGTAGTAAATGTTTGACGTTGGAGTTTTTGAAGAAATCTTATGAGATTAAAGTTGTTTACCATGTTCAAATGGGAGTTGTTGTTTTATCTCCATGGGAAAGCTCTTCTTATGTATGATTAATGGTTAATGTATATATTCTTTAAAAGTGATGAATTGATTTTTATTTTTTTAATGTTAGATCATTTATGAACATACAATGTTTTAATCAATCAAAGGTTTTAATAATCACATTGTAATGATAATCAGTGAATGGGCACATTATTATCTAACCCTTATTAGTCCTTGTCATAGGCATAGAGGGACTATAGTGATCGATAAATCGTTGACCTCGTATTAGATTGTGCATTGACCATAAATATTTCAATATTATCTATTGTTGGAACAAGAAAAGTGAAAACATCAATTTTTATATAATAAAAAGTACCGTGTTTTTCAAGATATCATTGGACAACGGATTAGAGGTCTTATTGCAAGCTTTGCTTTTCCCAATGTTATATATCTTGGCATATCCAAAGTATTTGATTGTATATGGTCTTTTTGAATCATATATTTTATTATGCATTGGTCGAAGGTGGATTAATGCTAGCATTAGTTCTAATGTTTCCTTTAGCATTTTCTTTTAGGTAGAATACATTCTCTACCATATTACTATGTGTGATTTTTTCTTTATTGTTGTGTGGTTCGAGAGAACAAGCCTGCCATGCTGCATTTTTTCTTAAATGCTTGCACAGAGCTATGCCCTTCGATGGTCCTGATAGTCTTAAGTGTTTACCTAACATCTATGGCAGTCTTAAATGTTATTGTACAGATGTGTTGCAATACAGTTTTGTTCATGGTCGACTTCACTACTTCAGTGGTCGATGCTTGTTTGCTGCTTCGTTCCATGATTCTTGTTCTTGTGTGATTCAACTTTGCAAAGTTGAGGTCCTATAGTTGCAGTTCGACCTCTTCGTGGTTGTTCATTGGTTTGTTGTTCTTCAACTTTGCAAGCTATTGGACCTATTGTTGCGGTTTCCAGTTTTTGGGGTTGAGCTCTTGTCATCCCTCATTGACGGGTAAGTTTCCCTGTTGTTGCTATTTTTCAATGGTGGGAGTCCCTGCCTCCAAATTCTGTTGCAGACCATCTTTGTCTGTGGTCTTAATTTATGTTCCTGGAAACCATGTGTCTTCATATGCCGGCTGCCACGTCCATAGCTTTTTCGAAAATTACAATGTAGAGGGGTTTACGAAAAGTAGTTCGGAGCTATCAGAAGAGGGAACCATTCAGTGAGGTGTAGACACAGAGAATGCTTTTATTCTGTGGGTGGAAAAACTGCGTCCACCTGTTCTATTTCTACTGAGTAAAATTATGGTGTTATTTATTTGCGTTGTTTCTTTTGTTTGGTTCACTTTTCAGTGTGGGTTTGTTTTCTTGTCATCTACTATAGGGACTAGGGGGGATTGAAGTTAAGAAGAAGAAGGTTGAAAGATACATACGGGGATTGGTACCCAGTTCTGCACTTGTAGTTTTCCTATTTTACTTGCCTTTTTTTTTTGTTACTTTTATTTTTTTCCCCTCCTTTTCTCTGTTTTCATACAAACTGAAAGTATCTAGCAAACAAATTCAAAATAAGAGTTCAAAAGATGAAAGAAGTAATAGATGTTGAGTCGTATGAAATAGATATATAGTCCATTATACATGACAACATTGACGTGGTTTTGCATAGCAATGGCCTTTTTAGATTGGATGCATTCAAGTATACTGTTGGGGATTGTCTTTTTGATACCTTCTAGGTTCTACTGCATTTCCAATATTCGTCGACCAAGCTACGCAATGGATTGATAGATTATTTCTTGAGCTATTTTAAAAATGGAAATTCTGAGGCTTTGGAGTCCTATGAATACGAACTGGAATCTGATTTTCTTCGACAGTTGCATAGAATACATGATGTCGCTACGTATTTTTCAAAGATGCAGTTGTCTGCATCTCTAGTTCTGCCTGCACATGAGAGGGGGCTTTGGGGAGATACATTTTGTATATGGTGGCTATCTAATTGGCTCGATATATTAGTTGGAATATGGTCATTGACAAGAAACACAAGATATCTACTATTCAACAAAACTACATCTGACAATCCATATTGCATCTTGTTCCATGATGCCAATGCCGTCAGTGGTCATCATGAACCACTACTGTACAGAAAAATGTCCATATGCAATGTTGAAGGGCCTCATATTTACTTGTTCGTCATTTGCAAAGACCTTGAATCGCAATGGAAACAGATTTTGCATCACATAGATTGCCATGGTTTACAGCTGGAAACAAATGTTGTGTCTAGCTTTGGAGATAGTTTGTTTAATGCAATTTGTTGTTTGGTGGCAGTGGAGTACGATGTGCAGTCGCTGTGGCTTTACATTGTATAGTCCTTTTGCAATGAAATTATAGGCGATAACCAATAGGATTTTAGGTGCTTGCATCAACACCTTTTCCCATATCTCCTAGAAAATATGCCGACAGTTGGAAGTTGGCAGGAATACCTTGTGAACATGGCGCTTCCATATGAAAAAGGGAATGTGGAGGGTTGTAGATTATTTTTGCAATGGATGTCTATGATATTCAGAGTAAATATCTAGGTCTGGTCGGCCTTGCCAAATGGCACTGTCCATTCCTGGTTTGTTGATTCAAATTACGATCGAACAATTGACATCCTCTCGTTGAAAACAGATACAACACATATCCATTATGAACCTTTGCTTGGACATATCGGTGGTTCAGAGTTGAATGTCCATGCCATTTAAACGACATCGAATCTGCATACGTGTCGAATGCTTTTTAGTGAGAATGAGACTCCTTCCGGTTGCGATATGGCCATACAGAGCTTGAAAAAAAAACCATGCGTGAAATTCATCATAGTTGTGATGAGGCCATACAGGGCTTAAACAAAAAATGTAGAGTAAGTTATCACAACTTGAAAAAATTTATGCATCAAATTTATCCTAGTTGTGATAAGGCCATATAGGCCTTAGACAAAAAGCGTAGACTAGTTTATGAGAACCTGAGTCAGAGTGAAATTTATCCTAGTTGCCATTATCTCATTGTGCCCTTGGTCAAGAAACATAGAGTAAGTTACCGCAACTTGAAAAAGTTCATGCGCGAGAGAAAAAAATACATCGCTATGCTTCCTTCTAGAGAGAAACTCACATATCACAATGTAAAGAAATTTGTTTGTGTAGAACACAACATAAACAGGTACGGTCGCATATCCCAGAAAGGTCATGCAACAGTGACATTTCGTGGTCTAGAAGCAACACCATGCAGTACTACCAATGAAAACTAGGAAACAGTTTCTACCCATACTTCCCTGCAAAAGAAAAATGCAAGACAGACTTACATGAAACAAATTAAAGACACTCCTTCCATTGCATGTGCAATTTGTGAACAATTGAATTTCTCAAAAAACACTAAGTCTTTCACACCTGATTTGCAAGCAGAATACCTCTGCTTGAAAGTGCATGAGAAACCATTTTCCAGTGGCAAAGTTTGTCTTCCATGCAAACGTTCGCTTGAAAATGGAAAACTACCACAGTTTGCAACCCCTGACCAAATAAGATGTAATACACCACTACCAGATGCAAGTGCACTTATGAAACTTGAGGAGAGACTTGTGTCTCTGCGAATTGCATTTTCTCAAATCAGACCTTGGGGCTATAAATGACCCTAGATGGGCTTAACAAGATCAATTATTAATGTGCCTGTTCAACTAGATGTTGTGCAAAAAGCGTTGCCACAATTCATTAGCAATACAATGACAATTGTTGTGGCTTTGAAAAGATGCTTGCGATACAAAAATTCCTATCAGATAGGCAAAGTGCGTGTGCATGTTGTTATGAAAGCATTAAAGGAATTATGTTCCAAGGCCCTGTACAAAGCACAAAACATTTGTATAAATGGCAACTGGAACAATGTTCTTGTAGAAGAAGATGGAAACTCTGCAGACACTCTCGAGAATCCTAGTGAATTTGATACAAGTGATGAATCGGAGAATGAAACACCTACTGAGACATTGGTGCATGGATTCATTGATTCACAGTGCATTCATGACTTGCAAGACAAAATTGTCAAAATTGCACCTGCCGAGGGGCAACGTCCACTTGGAATATTCAAGGACAAATTCGTTGAGGAAATGAATTTTCCAACACTCTTCTATGGAGATCCACGTGCCACTGATATTACAGATTGATTCAGTTATCATAAAATAGTCTGATGGGAGCTGCTACATTCAAGTGGTTACTTCTCCTGTCACATAACAAATTTGTTTTTTAAAACAATGCACATAATAATAGAGCAAGTTTTGTCCTGCATGTGGGTCCGAATAAGAAAAGGCCAGTTACAAGGAAGAAAGTTGTTGGCCAAGGATGTGAAGTACAAAGTAAACCTAGAAAAAATTCTGAAATCTGATATTGGATACATAGATTTCAAAAACATTCGCACCTCTTTTGACTATTTGCAAAAAAAAAAAAAAATGCAATGATTCAACAATTGGGCCCGCCAGCATTTTTCATCACATTTACAAGTGCAGAGCATTGCTGGGATCCATTGGTGGCTTTTTTATATGACCTGCATAGGAATAGGAAACATAAAAAAGAAACTGATACACTAGAAAATAATGACATTGACTACCTCATAAGAAAACACCCAGTGACATGTACTTGCTACTATAGACATAGAATAAATGCTTTGAGACAATTGATATGCAATGATGAAATGTTTTTCGGAAAACTATCAAACTACTTTTTTGTGACTAAATTCCAGAATAGGGGAAATGAACATGACCACGCACTGTTGTGGATAGAGGGTGCACCAGTCTATGGAGCTGATAACAATTCAGAGATCGAACAATTTGTGGATAAATAAATAACATGCAACATAAATCATTTGGATCCAGAACTTTCCAAAGTCCATAGACATTACCATACAAGAAGTTGTAGAAAACGAAAAAACTCGCATTGCAGATACAACTTTCCCGTGCTGCCAATGAGAGCTACAAGAATCATAGAGCCACTTAGTTTAGAGTACAATGTTGTTGTTGAGAAATCTAAATCCTTGTTCGCATTTCTAGAACAAGGAGAATTTGACGAGCAATGAGATTTGATGCCTTCTTGACAGAGGTAAATCTATCAGAAGATGAGTACATCCAAGCCATACAATGTACGCTTAGGCAACCAACAATTTTACTTAAACAAAAAATTTCCCATATTTGGAACAACAGTTTCTCCAAGGACATGCCAGTTATGTGGAAAGCAAATACATATGCACAGTACATGCTCAATGCATATGTTGTAGCATCGTACTGTACCTCGTATATGAAAAAGTTTGATAAATCTATGACAAGTGCATTCAGATGAATACACAAAGAACATGAAATAAGTCATATTGAAGCCATACAAATGATACACACACTTGTCAATACATTGCTTAATCTTCAACAAATGTTTGCTCAACAAACAATTCACATTGCACTTTCCCTGCCCCTCACTTGTAGTTCAAGAAAATGTGTCTTCATAAACACATCTCCACTTGAAAAATGCACATTTGTGATTAAACCACCGATTTTGCTACAACAAGACCCTGACAATTCAGAAGAAGTGCTATGTCACTCTATTGTTGATTATTACCTCCAATGTCCATCTCCTATTAGGCATATCTGCTTAGCAGAATTCGTATTGCATTACAAAAAAAATGGTGCACCCATATCAAAAAGAAAAAAACCCTTTGTGATATGGTTTGTCAAATACAATAAACATTGTGACTATGAAAACTATTGTAGAGAAAAATTATTGTTGTATGTTCCGTTCAATGAAAACGAAGAGACATTAAAACATAACTTCTCTACATGGGCAGTTGTGTATGTTGCGTCTGAGACTATAGTGCACATCAATGAAGCTAGATTTACCTACAATGTTAATCCAACATGGGGTGATCTAGAAGTTGTACTTAATGACCTAGAAAACCCTGGTGATCATGATGATACATTCACAAACCGAAAAACAACCAGAACTCCTTTCGAGTCCTATGACTTACAAGCGGATTTGCCTCGTCCTCCAGCAGGTGGAAGTGAAAAACATATCAATCTTGGTTTTCAAGTCACAAAACATCCTTTCCTAATTTAAAATAATGATTACCACAGAATAAGACGTCTGTTGAATCGCGAACAACAAACAATTCTAAAGGACATTGCTCTTAAAAAATGCTTGAACATGGACAGTCCTGTGCACTTGTTCCTTTCAGGTGGAGCAGGAACATGCAAGACATTCACAGTGAAAGCATTGTTCCAAATGCTTATACGAATATATGATTCAAAAAATTCCTCTGATCCTATGAAACCAAAGGGCCTAATAGTTGCATACACAAGAAAAGAAAAATATAATGTTGGTGGAACAATGGTCCACTCTGCATTTTTAATGCCTTTTAACAAGTCACAGTTTCTTCCACTTAGCAATGAAATGTTGGATACATTATCTAAGCTTTATAAGGAAATCCAACTTGTCTTTATAGATGAAGCATCTTTGATTGGGAGTCGGTTCTTGTATTCCATTGACAACCAACTAAGAAGCATAAAACATGTGCACACGAAATACTTTGGAAACATTGACATGATATTATGTGGGGATCTTTACCAGGCACAACCCATCCAATATTATTTGATATTTGAACAACCTACCGTTAACATGGAAACAATCACCCATGACTTCTGGAGATACAATATTAAATTCTTTGAGTTGCATACTACAATGTGCCAGACAAATGAAAATTCTTTGAGTTGCATACTACAATGTGCCAGACAAATGAAACATTCATTGCAATTCTGAATAGAATACGCACAAACAACCAAACATATGATGACTTGACCTATATCAATTCGAGGTGCTTACGACCTGCACCAACAGACCCAATGTTCCCTTACCTGTTCTACATAAATAAGGATGTTGCAATGCATAACAGCCACATGCTATCGCTCATGCCTGGCGATGATATCATCATCAAGTCAATTGACCTGGAAGAAGACAACCATGGAAATGTGCCACGTCATGAACATTCAGTCTCTTTACCTTTGCAACTTGTCCTCAAATTAGAAATGCTGGTTGAAATATATGCCTGTAACTATGATTCACAGGATGGCTTGGTCAATGGTGTAGATGGAATACTCAAAGGCTATATGAAGACAGAAAAACTCGGTGTCCTTTGGATTAAGTTCCATGAACCGCATATAGACAAGCGACAAGCAACCAAGTTATCTTATCTATATAATTCAAACACTGGAAGCGATTGGACACCTGTTTTGTGAATATCAAAGCCAATATTGACATCAGGAAAGACAGGTCGACTGAAGATTCGAAAACAGTTTCTAATTAAACTTTCATGTGCATGTACAGTCCACATATCACAAGGACTAATACTTGATAATGTTGCATTTCAGCCTGCTGGAATTCAGATACATGGACTTGTATACACAACACTGTCCCATGTCAGAAGCATAGACTCCTTGTATTTACTAAGTCCTCTCACAAAAGATAACTTCAAAGTGAAACAAAAAGTTGATATTGAAATGGAAGGACTGAGGACCACCGTAAAATGGAAACTGCACTATGATTACCAATCCATACAAACAAATTCAACTGTATCAATTCTCTCGCTTAACACACGCAGCTTAAATGCACACATGGATGATATATTGAATGACTATGATATAATGCAATCCGATATTCTATGCTTGCAGGAAACACACATGGAATTATGCATGCAGAACAAACAATTCCCAAATCACAATTGCATATCAAGTTACATTGCACATGGGGTGATGATACTGGTGAAAACACATGTACTAATCTTGGACCATATACATATCGAAGAAAAGAATGTTGAAGTGGTGCTTGCAATTTTTTTTTTCTATGAAACAAAAGTTGCAATACTGAATATGTATGCTACTCCCCATGCAAAATTCTCCAACATAGTAGATGCTATTTCCAATGCATTGGGCCATTTCCATCTGAATGGACCCATTGTACTTGTAGGAGACTTCAATATTGACATGCTACAAAATAGTGGTAGAACAAAAGAATTGGAAAACTGCATGTGCAAAAACTATTTGTTACTCTCTTCATCTTATTCTATTTTTTTTAGTATATGTACATAGTACTTGCCTTTTTCTTTACATATGAACTTATGTTCATATTCCTTTTGTTTTGTACTTTTGTTGATAGAAACAAATAGGAAAACTAGATGCCGCAAAGAAATCCTACCTAGAGATGTAGAGGAATCCATGCAAAGGTGCATTTTTTTCTGCCCATGTTCCATACTAAACAATTTTTCGTTTACTTTGTCTGTATTTGTCGAACTTGTTTGCAACTATGTTTTATTTTTATTTTTATTTTGCGCCTAGAGCCTGCCAGTCTGCAGGTCCGCCATCCAACATAAATGCATTTTTGAGCTAGTCAGTCCGCAAGTCAACTTGTCAATTTGTATATCTCCCAACTATGGGTGTTATTTGCAAGACATGAAACATTAGAGGCCCAATGTACAACCTGCAATTCCGCGATCCGAATAAGTGGCTAAGTATGGAATAAGGGATTTGTACATATTTGGTATATGTATTGCTCGTTTCTGGGAGCCCACCAACCCTGGAGTCTGTGTGTCAACTTGTATATCGCGGAAATCACTAGAAGTAGAATGTTGACCCGACCAACCCACAAATCCACTTGTCAATTTGTATATTGCGGATTTGTGGATGTTATTTGTAATGCACCCAACAATAGAGGGTCGTTTTTGACCCCGCGATCCTAAGAACCCATGATCCAAAAACTGCACATGCTCTATAAAATCTCAGCCACCCCGCAAGTCCGCTTGTCAATTTATATATCACAGAAGTTTGTGTGTTATTTGTGGGATACAGAACAATAAAGGCCTATTTTTTGAGCCCGCCAGCCCAAGAACCTGCGATCCAGAAAGTGGCCAAGTATGGAATGCAATATCCGTACATGCTCTATAAAATCTCATGTCCATACTTTATAAAGGTAAATATATAGTTTTGCCTGGTTTCTACACATACTGATCTGGTCACCACACAGTTGGTGTTGCACATGAATTATGAAATATGCACTGCAAGTCGGAACAAACCCTTTGGTTTCCTTAGCCAATTTTATGCTCGCGAGTCCCCTGGTATGCCTTATCAAACTCTTGTTCCCCATGTTCCGAATGTACATATTGCATCGAAAACTTGGTAATGTGGAAGATTTCATGTCTATCTACTCTTGCGCCTGAGACTTCGGTGATCTACAATTGGACCCGGTTTGGAAGCTTGCAACTCATTTGCTAATTTTCTTTAATTAAATTGTACAATATCAATATTCATTATTAATAATTTAGTGCTTGAAAATGATGTTTTTAGATAATGTTAGCTATATAACATATATGTTGAGCACCCCTGTCCGATAACCTGTGATCCAAAAAGTGCCTTGAGTATGTAAGTTCGCTTGTCAATTTGTATATCGCTATTCTCCGAGTGCTGCAGACCGATACAAGTGCAATGTCCAACCAACCAATTAAATTGTGGAATATCAAAATTTTATATCGCGGAACTCTGATCCATAAACAATTGGCATCCTGGGCCCGCCAGCCCTGCAGTTCGTCTGTCAATTTATGTATCGTGGAACTTCGAGTACTGTTTGGAGGACACAGAACAATAGAAGTGCAATGTTCAGCCCATAAGTCCGCTTCTCAATTTCTATATCGCGCAAGTCTGGGTACTATTTGTTAGACACATATCAATAAAGCCCCACTTTTGAGTCCGCCAGCCCGAGAACCTGCGATCCAAAGACTATACATGCTTCCCTTCGCTATGCTCCCTGAGAGCCTACACAAAGTCACACTTTCCATACTTAGCCACTTTCCTGCAATTCCCCAAATATACAAACCCTCCACTGAACTGCACCAACATGCCCTCTTACGTTTTATGCATTTTGCAGTCAACAATTATGACTCATGCAGTTTCACCATTGGACACTCACCAGTTTCACCATGCAGTTTTAGACTTGGCCATTCCTTCCTTACTTGCTCTTCCCCGTCCCCGTCACCTTCGCACGTGTCCATAATAAGAAATAATGTTTAAACATATATATATATATATATATATATATATATATGTATATATATATATGCCTTATTTCTAAAACTTTAATGTAACAGGTCATCGTGCAGGCACCGTCTGAGCTGTCATTGATATGCACAACGCTCGAGAAGTTCTTCCATTAATGCAATATTTGCAGAGGCTTTTGTTATCCCTTCCCAGTCTTAATTTCAAATACCATGGAATTTCATTCGCACATCGTCATCTTGGTTCCTTCACGAAATCTCCAATCCTTAAATGTTTTTCTCCATAACCGCCACTTTGGCACTTCTAAGTATGCAATAATTAAGCTTTACTTCTAACAGGTCACCATACAACACGCATATATATTGTCATTATTGAGGAGATTTTCTATTTGCACGCATTGAACCAATGCTTCCGGGGGGTTATATTGTCCCCTCCATTTCTTCATTTCAAGCAGCGTCTGGAGCAAACCAACGTTTTCATTAACTACTGGTAGCAGCTCCACAACAGTTTTGTAGAGACATAGTGAACATCTTCCTCACAAGCTTCCCATGCAGAAGAGGGGGTAAAGAATTGCAGGGGAGGCGGAGCAACCCGAAATTTAGAGTGAAAACATGGATCTTGACACTGATCTGGGTAGCATATTTTGTAACCTTAATCAGCCCAAAGACACAATTGACCATGCCTACCCAATGGACATGGTTGATACCGAAATTTTTGACAAAGATGAATCCTTCGTATTCCAGAGTGTTGTTTTTGAAAGCGAATAAAAAAAATTAATCATTGAAAAAAGAGATGTAAAAAATAAGAGAAGAAAACATCGTTCAGAACTTGACCTTGCCAATATGCAGGCGTCCAAAATATCTCAACTTCACCTGGCAACCGGAGATGCTCTTCATGATTCGGTTGGATTCATTGAGGCCAAGAATGCCAGACTAAAGAACCGTATTAAGGAATTAGAGGAAGCTTTGTTTCCTATGCCATTGCTTGGCAGTCCTTTGGAAATAGCCATGCCTGCGACTACCTACACCCCTATAGAAAATCTAAAAGGCTCCTCCAACTTCCTTGCATCCTGTAGAGGATATGTGGAAAAAATATCAACAAACGAATGGAACTGATTACTAAGGCCTGGGAAACATCATAGAAGATAGATTCCCTGGGGAGCAGGGCGCATAACTTGCTCCAACTTCTACAAACGGATTTAAAAAATGAAGAAACTTTCTATTTTCACACAGTCATCCCTTTTTCCTTTCATGTCAACAACATGCCAGACACGAAAAGAAGACAACATGATCTCCTGTCCAAAAAATGACTCACTCAATTAGAATATTGTTGGAAAGAGAAGGTGAAGAACCTGTATCTCATCGTCCAATCATGTGAGCAAGCAATATCAAAGAAAGAAACATTATTCACAAATCTTACCAAAATAGATTTAGCAGGAAGGACAACCGACTTCCAGGACCCCAACTTAATCGTCAACTTGTTGGCATTAACCAAGCAAGCTTTCGATAAACAAATTGATAATTTTAAGGCCTTGTCTTTAGAAAATTTTTACAGGATTCTTGAATATCATGAAGAAGAGGTGGACAACTGGCTAGTCTGGTATTCGGTATAGAATGGAGACATTCACCAAGTTCTGTGTAATCTTTCTATTGATCTAAGCGAATTAGAAAATGAACTTTTTATCATTAAAATCTGGAATGACATCAACGTCGCCCCCTTGAGAAGCTATATTGAAGAGAACTTGAAGTGGGTCGCCGATGAAATCCAACAGGAAAATGCATAAATCGTTTGTTTATCAATCTAGTTATTCAAGTGGGTCGGTGACAAAAACCAACAGGAGAAGGCATCAGCAAGCAAATACCAAAATTACTTTTATGTACCATGTCTATAAGTGTATACTGATAGTCCTTTCTTTATCAATCCAGTTATTCCACCTTTTCTGAGTAGGAATCTATAGCCAAAAACTGAGATCTTCCCATTTCTACTTTTTAGGGATTACACTCTACCGTGTCCAACTTCTTCTTTCCACAGTCCTATTTCTTGTACATATTTCTCGTATGGTCCGCGAGAGCCCCAATTCAAGTCTATATGACAAACACATTTACATTTCCAGGAATATGTAACAAACTATTCTTTTTTTCATATATTCCAAATAAAATTATTCTTTTGTCTCCTTATATATTTATGTGTTCCTAGATTTTTATCTTCAGCTATGTTGAATGTGAAGACATTATGTTGTCTCCTTATATATTTATGTGTTCCTAGATTTTTATCTTCAGCAAGTCCGCAAGTCTGATTGTCAATTTGTAGGGCATGGAACAATAGAAGCCCAATTTTCAACCCACCAGCCCGAGAACCCGCGATCCAAAATTCAAATAGTTTGCAAGTCCGATTCTCAATTTGTATATCGTAGAACTCTCGGTGCTATTTGTAGGCCATAGAACAACAGAAGCCCAATTTTCAGCCCGCCAGCCCGAGAACCCGAAATGAGGGTTCCGTGCATGCTCTATATATCTACTTAATCAAATTACATATTTGATATGTATAATTTATGCTGTCCAGGAACCTATAATTTGATATATTTCAATTTCTTGTGTCTAGGAGCCCTTGTTTTAAAGAAAACGGATTCGGGAATGCTAGTTTTTAGCCCGCTAGCCCGAGAACCCGCGATCCAAAAATTCAAATAGTCCGCAATTCCGATTCTCAGTTCGTATATCGTGGAACTCTCGGTGCTATTTGTAGGCCACAGAACAACATAAGCCCAGTTTTCAGCCCGCCAGCCCGGGAACCCGGAATGAGGGTTCTCTGCATGCTCTATATATCTACTTAATCAAATTACATATTTGATATGTATAATTTATGCTATCCAGGAACCTATAATTTGATATATTTCAATTTCTTGTGTCCAAGAGCCCTTGTTTTAAAGAAAACTAATTCAGGAATGTTAGTTTTTTTATGCTTTTGTCCCCAAACCTATGTAACAGACGTAGGCCCTTAAATTTCAAATAGTCCACAAGTCTGATTGTCAATTTGTATGTCGCGAAACTCTGGGTGCTATTTGTAGGGCATGGAACAACAGAAGCTCGATTTTTAGCCCGCCAGCCCCAGAACCCGCATGCTCTATATATCTACTTAATCAAATTACATATTTGGTATGTATAATTTATGTTGTCCAGGAACCTATAATTTGATAAATTTCAATTTCTTGTGTCCGGGATCCCTTTTTTTAAAGAAAACTAATTCGAGAATGCTAGTTTTTTGGTGCTTTTGTCCACGAACCTATGTAACAGATGTAGGCCTATGTATGCATGAGTAGGGAATTTTAGGGCTATAACAGATTCCCCCTAATGTGTGAGGTCAGAGCAATTGATGGCCGAAATATATTACAACATCTTCACCAATGTACCAAAATCAAGTGAGCCTGGGACCAAAGTTCGGGAGGTGCCATCTGCAAAACAACAATTGTCTCTCCGAGGTGGGAATACCCATGCTTGGGATGAGCTGAATCATGGCTTCCAATCAAATACACTGCAGATCCATGTCATATAACTATATAAAGTGTAGCCGTGAGCAATGCAAAGTGGATCTACATCTCAAAATCAGTCGAAGATATACAAGTATAGTATGCATATTCAAGAAGCTAGTGACACCTACGACTGGAGATGAGGCCTTCATAGCTCACCAACAAATTCAAGATCTTAAAAACTCAAGTAGGAGTACAATGGGAGTGTATAACTCACTACTCTGAGGTCTTCGACAGTCCATTGGGAAAAGACAGGAGGATCTCAATGATCAAGAATAGAACTTCGTCGATTTTGAATCTGGACTTGACTGGACTCTTGAGATGGAAGACTTATGAAAGTCAAGAGACAAACTATAGAAAGGACGACTCAGGTTGGGTAAAAATTCCCTTGGACAAAAGCACGAAAGATGATCAGACTCAGGCAACATGACATTGACATAAGTTTGTGATGCGGGAAGCAACACAAACTCTCCATATATTTGGAAGAGTAACCAAACGCAGGAGGACACAACTCTATGTAGCAAGAACAACTTCCTAAGGTCATATTAGATCCCAATTCATGACGAACAAACGAAAGGATGTGATTTTTGTATGGAAATTATCTTTGCTTCTGAAAAAAGAATGTATATTTCACGTCCCCTCTTTTTGGAATATTTGATTTTTTTGTCTTTTTCAATTTTTTAAGATCTTGAAAAAGTATAAAAGAATGCTACGTTACAAAGGAGGAATGAGTGTCGCGACAAGAAAACTAGTTCCAAGCACATGGAACACACTAATTCTCAGGGAAAAATGACATGTGCAGGATAAGGACACTTGGGGAAAATTCCTCCATGGGTCAAGGTGTTAGGTCGCAGAGGTAAAAAGTGTTACAAGGCTTGCATATACAAAATTCTTCAAAGGTTCAATTGAGAGCAACATGGAGCCAAAATTAGGCCAAAGACGCAAAGATGAGACCCACAATGTGATTAAGCAAGACACAATGACACCCCTTCTATGTAATTGTTTACGAGCCCGGAGAAGGTAAGCTTGGTAGCTTTTCCATGTTTAGAGAGTCTCAAAAAACACAAAAGAAGACTCTACGGAGTACTTTTTAGAGAGATAGTCTAGTCGGTTTGAAAAAGGGTTAAAAGGGTTAAAATTGCAGCGAAAAGATGTCTATTCAAAACCATTTTAATGAGTGTGACAAAGACAAGATCACTTGGCAATATTTTCAATTTTAAGGAGTCTGAAAAGAGCTTAACTATGGACTCACAGTCTTTTTCTGGGTTTGTTCTCCTTAGCCCGAAAAAGTATAAAAGTAACTGAGGAGAACTCTCCCGACGAGACAAATATCTCGAGGCATACCTTTTCCCGCTATAATCTAGACGCTGGAAAAATGGTTAAACTCATGCCAGTAGATTTTCTTCCAAACCAATTTAATGAGTGTGAAGGAACAAGGTCACTCGACGATATTTTCAATTTTAGGGAGCCTGAAAAGAGCTTAACTATGGACTTCGAGGGGTTCCTTTTTCATAAGTAATCTCCAAGACCGAAAAAAGGTGATAAACCAAAACCAAGAAGAATGTTCCTTTTTCGAAGATTTAGTCCCTTAGGCCCGAAAAAGGGTTAAACTTATGCCTGAGAATACTCTTCTAGCGAACCGAAGTTCCTAGAGCATACCTTTATTCGTAAAATTAACCATCCGGACCGAAAAGGGGTAAAATACTGCCAAACATATGTGCCTTCAAATTTGAGTTTGGTGAGCGTGAAGGGCAACAAGATCACTCGACAATATTTTCATTTTTAGAGAGTATGAAAAAGGATTAAAGAAGACTCCAGGGGGCTACTTTTCTCAGTTAATCCAGACGAGATCAAAAAGAATAAATACAGTCTCGTTGGATGTTTCTTTCAAATTTTAAAGCGGGATTGAAAGAAAACAAAGCGTGCTCATTAGGGAGTCCCGAGGGTAAGGCCAAGAATGATGATTAATAAAAGAATGAGGCTTCAATATGTAATCATGATGGGACTAAAAAGGACTCCCAAGCATATAGTCAAAACTAACAGCATGGATGCCAAACTGCAACAAAGCATTTACCTAGGGAATCCATGTAAAGGTAGGATCTACCACCTAATTATGACATGTCTAAAGCAGCTAAGAAGGTTACGTGTCACACTTTAGTGGGGTCAATCCTAAGGACAAATGAGCCAGGAAAAGGATAATGAAAAAATGAAAGTAGGGAAAAACCTAACCTATATACCAGTTTTAAGGTCAATACCTGTCAGAAGAGATCGATACGATGAACAAAATGTCAAAGAAAAATGTCTCCAAGATGTTGTATATAAGGCCAATAACACTCATCCAGAAGTCAATAAATCCAATATAGATAGGAACTTCAGAAAATTAGAGGTTCTATTGAATACAAAACTTGAAAACAAAAAAACTGGACTATACAATATGTATAAGGCACTGCATAGTCGCATGGCTCATGCATGGTAGTAGTTCATGTAGAGCCCGCTGCTAGGCTCTGACCAAGAGTCTCTTCGATAGTCAACCTCAAAAGTCTTTGAAAAGTGAAGAAAACAAAAAATACGGTGTAAGTCTTCCTACGGTATCGAAACCGTAGTCATGGCTTCAAGGATAACCTCATCTGAAGGAAATTCAAAATCTGATAAATTACACGAATGAGGAGGCTCAACACTCCCAAAGGGTGAGGTAAACTGACCATATTCCATATGATGATGGAGGTTCTGGCCAGGACTGGTAGAGTCTATCATGAAAGAATCACAAGCACAAGGGCTTGAGGATCTACAAACAGTGAGATCATACTCAAAAGGAGACTCAAGATCACTTGGACCAAGAGGGGGAAGGAAGGGCTCCCATGCTCCCATTAGATAAACCAATGGATCATTTTTTGAGACCACCTCTCGAGAAGGAAAACATTATTGCACAGGTTTCTGCTTAGAAGCAATTGAACATCGAGGATAAGACGCCACATAATTAACCCGTGGCGAGGTAGAGTCTATGCAAACACTAGGAAAATATAAAGGAGCAGCCTGAACTAACGTCGAATTAGGATGGTGATTATCATATGCCAGTTGGTCGATAGTGACAATGTTTCCATTGTGAGGGAATGCATCACTTGAAAGAGCGTAGACACCATGACATTCATAGCATATACATAATCATGTCCGAGAAGCATATTGAAATCTAACGGGCCTTGCACCACTATAACATTGACAATGACAGTCTTCCCACCTAATGAGATAGGAAACTGAGGAAGAATCCCCAAATATTCACTAGGATGTCTTTCAAAATCCAACAGCTCATGCGATGCAGACAAAATCTTGGGAGAACCCAAATCTTGCCAAGCCGAGGGGGATAAAATACTTGTAGAGGATCCTTCATCTACAATACATCGGTAAATGTTATTTGAATTAAACACAACCCTTATTTGAAAGGGTGCAAAAGAAGGAAGACAAGGCTCAACAAGGTCATTCCAATCAAAGGAAACCATCCTAGGACTTGGGGAGGGGTGGTACTCGAAGTGAGTGGAATTCCCCCTTGTTATGAAAGTACTGAACTGGAAATACTAAAAACATAGTTGGTAGACACATCACTCCCCGAGAGAAGAGAGGGATCAGACGAAGATTGCATCAATGTGACCACTTTTAGATGCAAAAATCTCCAAGAGAAGAGTGGGATCAACCAAATATTGCATCGATGTGACCACTTCCTCAACCACTGGCTGAATAGGTTGTGAGACTACATGGTCTATGGGTACCTCACCCCCCAAAATAGGAGTGGGATCAATCGAATATTGCATCTGTAGGACCACTTCATCAACCAAAGGTTGAATAGACTTTGAGGAAATCTCAGAAGACTCATAATTAGAAGATATTGTAGATAGGGACCACAATATTTGTACCTCTGGTAGGCCATGGCATACATGAGTAAGGTGATCTCCCTTGCAAATCTTACAAGGGAACTTAGGCTTACGTCCTATCCATCTAGGTTTCTCAATAGAATCAATGCCCTGAGCATGACTAGTAGTTGTTAGTTGTTTGTCCCAAACATGACTAATAAAGGTTGGTGATTGGTCGATAACATGACTCGCAGAGGCTACAAACCTATTACCAGTATGACTAGTAGTGACTGGACTTTTTTCCCCAACATGACTTGCAGAGGTTGGGTGTTGGTATTCAACATGACTTGCATAGCTTGATGATCTATCTCTAACATGACCTGCAGAGGTTGGTTGTTTATCCCCATCATGACTTGCAGAGGCTGGGTGGTGGTGTTCAACATGACTTGCAGAGGTTGATGACCTATCTCCAACATGACTTGCATAGTTTGGTGATTTCTTCTTCATATTCTTCCTCTTTCTATTTCATTTAGACTTCCGGTTACTAGTAGTTATACTTTCACCAGGGAAGGAAGAAGGAGGAGGAGAAGACTTTGTTGATGAAGGAACATCAACCTGATGCCCATGACATAAGGCACTTAACTAGGAAGCGTCAAGAGAATTTGGGACATTTGGAATGGTATCCAACCAAATTAGTAGTCCCACATTCAACCTAGGAATGTACAAAGTGGCCATCAAAGGGACACCAACATTTCCAAAGAAAGGAAAAGAACAAGAATCCCCTTGCGAAGGGGTTCCTTGGTTGTTATCATCAATAACTTTATCCATGAAGATCTTATGCATAGGTTCTTCCCTTGCGGGGTCGTTCAAGTACGTAAAACTCTCACACACTGACTTCGATGAACCAATATTATAAAAAACAATGCCTATAAAGAGCCAACTCCATGTTTCTAAGTGGAAGACCGAAAAGTCCTCATGACCGACAGAGTGGGCAGTCTACCACTTTAGTTCAGAGACCCAAAGAAATGACAGAATAACTCACTATGGAAAACTAGGGAGCACAGAGCACACACAAAAAGTTTCCTAAAGATAAATCAAGAAATCAACTAACTAGTGGGAATGATGGTTACACCAATCGACACTAGAGAAACTAACCAGTGCAAGTGCAACTCGAACATGGAAGCACCCTTCGGGTATACTCTGCGAAGCGCAATCTGACTTCCACCCTAGGTACCACGGTATACCCCCATAGTCACCTGTGTATGTCCATAAAATATGGGGAAATAGGTTGTCATCTTGCAGTCAGTCACCAAGAGGGTATAGTTGACAGTCAGGAAGATCGTAATGAGCAGGATAACAAGTCTGAAGCCCTTCAAGGGTGTTGAAAGAAATTGGTCTGAAAGACAACTGAGGATCTAGAACGGATTCGAGGTATATGAAGCTTTGTAGGAAAATTCGATTGGTATTATTCACGAGAAAAACCTTTAATATACAATCCCCACTACGTTTAGTCCAACTTTGGAGGGGTTGTCTTCTCTTCCTTTTCTCACATGACCTCATGTTTATCCCCTTTGTTAGAGTAGGGTCCCAACTAAATCTTACAACACTGGACTTAAAACACTCCCTATCTCAGACTACAATGTTTGTTTTAAAGTGGCCTTGAAGAGTTTCCTCTTCACACCTAATTCAAGGCCCTAAAAACCTAAACTAGTCGGTGAACCCTACAAACAAAAAGTCTAATATATTTTAGATTAAGCGTTAATTTTAAGGCTTGATTTACGAAAAAGGTATGGTCATGCAACTAATGGTGTTTCAGACTCTTGCAAAAACTGAAACTTATAAGAACACTGGCAAAGAAGGATTTTCTTTCTTATTTTTCTTTTGAAATTCTTTCAAGATGAGAAGAAAACACAACACTATGGTAATTTCTTTTTCTTTTTCAAATAACAATGCAAAGCAAATGCAAATAAAGAAAGAAACCTAAAAACTATGTTTTTTTATATTTTCTTCGAATCGAAGAAGAACTAACAAAAGATGCCAAAAGAAACTGATGAATACACGATTCATGCCCCCCCCATGAATAAGCCAAAAAAGATAGGAAAAACAAAGAGACAAGAGGATTTATTTTTTATTTTTTTAACTGCTTTAACAAGAAAATTTGAAATAAAAAATCTTTTTTTTTTTCGTTTTTCAAAGCAAGAAACGGGAACAAAGAGAAAATTGAAAACAAGATTGATAAAGACCCTAAGCCCACTTTAGATCACAGGGATTCAACCAAGAAACCAAAAGGTAGATCTAAGACTTGACTGCTCGCTCTAAACCTTTTAGAAAAAACACAAGAAGACTAAGGAACAAGTAAACCAAAACTTCAACCCAAGCTATGGCCACAAGCAAAGACTCTGACTGATTCAAGAAAGTCCCGAGAAGTCTAAAATTCTATCAGGAAAAAGACAAGCTCTCTCTTTATTAAAAAATACCTTCATGAAACAGAGACGCAGGATTTTGCATCAACAACCTACGTATGTACGTGGTATGTCTATTGTGCAGAGCACGTATGTATGTGGGCTGACCCAAACAGGGCACGTACACCTCTGAGACTTTTCAAAAATAAAAAGACAAGGAAAACTTACAGGGGAAGGAAGGTTGGTATGCACCTTGGAGGTGACCAAAAACCATTAAAAGACTCAGTAAACTTGACTGAAACTCAAAAGGAAAACAAGAAGCCAATCAATCACCCAAAAACCTCCCTAAAAACCCTAAAGAGATCCCCAATATGGTCGCCAGTTCTGCTAGTGGGAAAATCCCCCCTTTAACTATACCAGGGTTTAAGATATAGACAGAGCGAATGATCGTCTAAAAGTCAATCTAGTTTCTACTATACCCCAAACATACCAAAATAAATGAAAATAAAGCAATAGAAGAGAAGATCAGTAACTGTACCTTTTATCCCACGTCTGGTTATGATCTCCTCAAGCTCTCTAGTTCCAAAGACTGCAAGTCTCCTCCCAAGGCTGACCCACATCCAAGACTAGGCAAACAAGGACTACATGCATGCTATTTCTATTCATAAATTAGGGTTATATATCAAATGTTATGTATAAATCAAAGAAAATATACAAAACATCATCATTTGGGATAGGTAAAAGAGATTCTTTTATTCATCAAACAAAGACATAAACTTACAATCCATGTCGGTCACCGTTCCATGAACCTAGTCTGGGCTTCTCTTTACAATGATCCAAGTGCACCTTCAATAGGCCTCTTCTCTCAATCTTCTGATCACCTCAAGGGAAGGGAATGGATTGAATTGAAGAAGAAGGGGCTGAAGAGGGAATGTTGAGGCAATAAATCACAAATGGTAGCAAATGTTTGGGCAAGGAAGGAAAATGAAATTGGGTAGAGTTTTACTGTTCTTATGCTTCTTAGTGAAATGAGACCCCAACACCTCATTTTATATGAAAAAATGATGGTTATTCGGTTGGGGGACGGGCTATAACACGTTAATTGGTTGGGAAACCTTCAATAGCCCGTGAATTTCACCGAATTCCTTACAACTTTTGCAAGCATATGCGGGTTGTTTAGTGTGCAACAAGTATAAGTATGCGGGCTGTCTAGCATACAACAAGAGTATGCACGCGGGTTGTAGTGGTTCAAGGCACGCACATGCTCTAAAAATTGTTTTTTTAAGTAGATCTTTTCAGCAATGATTTGGCAATTTATGCAAGTAAGAGGGCCAATGCTATGTATGCATGAGTAGGGCATTTTAGGGCTATAACACAAATCCACATGCACTAGCATTCTTCCACTAATTGTTTCCTTCATAGATTGTAATAGGTGCATTCTTCCACGATTTGTTTCCTTCATAAACTGTAACAGGAATCAATGGACACCATACATGATATTTTGGACATATTGGATAGATAGATCAAGACATATTCAGAACAGTAAGAAAATGTAGAAAAAGAAAAAAAAGGTGGCAGCACTAGAAGACCAAATGGTTATTTTAGCCAAAGGATCGGATGCTTACCAGGGTATATATGTAAGGGGAACTTAGCAAAGTGGTGGATAAGCTGAGCAAACATATGAAACTATTCATCTTGTATCTGATTTTTATAGGATATTTAATTTACAATGCTTTGTCTATGTCTTTCTTTGATGACCCCGCGATTTCATACTCGCCCTTACTCCATCTCTCCTTCTAGTTCTTCGACTGGAGCTATAACCTCTTATTCAGACGATAGAATTGGTTTTTTTTTTTCAAGCCTTGATTATTCCTTTATCTCTGTGGCCTATGTGGTTTCCCTTACCTGTTGGGTAAACAAAGTAAATTAGTTGTTGATTCAATGCAAAGACTAGGCGGAAGAAAAAATAGTCTTGCAAGGGAAGAGGAATTGAATTATCGTTGCAACATCCTGGTGTTTTCAATATCTTCATCCCTAGGGCGACATCTCGATTGAATCAACCTAGCCCATCATGGTGAACCTCTCCTTGTAATCTGGAAGACCCCTTTATTGAATCGAGTCATTCACTTGGTTGTTCTCACTGGAAGTATTCACTTCCTCGACAACAACCGTAGTTCGAATATCCTTACAAGATCAAAAACAAGGATGAGTTTGGTTGAAAAGATCACTCTGAAGAGGAGGCACGTGATAAAAAAAAATGAACAGGTAGGTAGGTAGGTAGTGATTGATTTATTTACCTTACCAACCAAAAGCATAGAAATTACATTAAACTTTATCAATTTTAGTGAACATTAAAGGCAGGTGAAGATTATATGAACAACAAGTGGAATAGCCATTTCGTTTGTGCCATTATTTGAGCTACTAAGAGTTGGAAGGTGTAGGTATAAACATATTTTATAACTAGTGGGGAATTAACAATGTGTGTGTAATCCAGATGCGGGGCATGTGCTCTCCTTTAATATTTGAGGGAAATAATAAATATGATATAAATTTAGAGTAGAAAGTCCATTGGATTGATTACACCCCTACTGACGACATTGCCATATGTTTATTAATTGTTATGTAAAATTTATATTAATTGATATGTAAAACTTAATTCATGAGGAAGACAATCTGCACTTGGAATATAATTTATGTGTGGGAGACATATCCAACAAGTATATCCAAAACTATAAATTGTTCATTATACTTCCTTTGGACAATAATTTCGTTGAAGGAGAGTTATAAATTGTTCATTGTATTTCTGACTTAATTCACCAGAAGACAATCTGCACTTCCAATACAATAATTTCTATGTGTGATACTTATCCAGCAAGTATATCCACAATTATAAATTGTTCATTATATGTATATCCGCAACTATACATTCTTATTATATTTCTTTTGGGCAATAATTTTGTTGAGGGAGACTTAGCCAACAAGTATATCCATATCTATAAATTATTCGATGTATTTTTGACTTTGTTATGTAAGAATTAAGTTTAAGAAAAATGTATATGTAAAAATTACTTAAAAAAAAGTTTATGTAAGAATTCGGTGGTGTTTAAGTTTCAATTTTAACAATTTGAGTCCATCCAAAATCTATAAATAAATTGATAAACAAACCAAACAATATAAATTGATGAACTTTTTATTTAATAAGCTAATATACAATGAAATCTATGCTCTGAAATAATATAATAAAAATAATAAACTTAAAATGAATCTCTATAAACATAGACATGGCAATTAGGTGCACAATCATCACAATCAATCATTGGTTACGAAATTCATTTATTTTATGTCATGCTAGTGTATTCATGGTGCTCAATCCATCGTATTTCTATGTTAACCCATACTAATAAGTCTTTGATTCATATAATTAACAAAAATTCATACTTCAAATTAATTGTATCAGTTGTATCATGCTTATCAATTCAGAAGCATCTATTCATGTACATGCATGTAAAGTTGGTAGGTACTCACAACTTTGCTGCTCTCGACCTTGTTTGTATATAGATCAATCCAATAACTCCCATACTATGCTTATTAATGGGCCCTCTAACTCCCATACTATGCTTATTCTAAAGGGTCAATAACTCCCATACTATGCTTATTCTAATGGGCCCTCTAACTCCCATACTATGCTTATTCTAAAGGGTCCTTGCCTATGCAACAATCTCATTTTAAATAGATGCATGGTTCTCTATATTTATGTAAGTGAAGCTTGAGAGGGTCAACGTAGTCTTCAAACTTAAGTGTACCTATGGTCCATAACAGGTAGTCCCATTAATTATCTTCCACTTTCCATGCTTGAAATTTTCACTCAACCTATTGGGAAAAGAAAGCAATGAGATTCATTTGAGATATGGAAATAAAAAATGAAAGTCAAATTTTCAATGAGTGTATTGGAAAAAGATTTGAAAGTTGGAAGATCATGAAACCAATGAATTTGAAGACAC
>ML784737.1:139840-159496 GCA_009831015.1 Picea engelmannii
TTATTTATGTGCATGATATACAAGTTGTGAGTTTTAATCTAAGCTCACGAAAATCTATGTGAAGATGGTTGCTTTAACAAAAGCAAATAAAGAAAGCACATAAATTATTTTTTGTTTTTTCTTTATTTATCTAAGATTAAACAGAAAAATATACTATGAAACAAAAGTATGTGGAGGGTCAAAGCCAGGCCATATATTAGAATTTCAAAGACAAACAAATGACAAAAAGAAAAGAACTAACCTATTAATGAATTAATCGGCATGCATCGAACATTTGTATAATAAAGAATATCCAGCCACCTTGTCGAAGAGGTAAACCTGCAACGAACCTTAAGATTGTTCTGAATAATTGTGAAACAATGTGCTGGAAACTGAATTTCAATAACAGGACGTATGATACAAATAGTCGCGGTGATCTTATGATTTACAAGCAATTACAGTGAGATAAATCTTATTGTAAGAACTTTGCATTTAAACATTCAACAGAAAATTAAAGATAAATCTCATCATTTGAGTTGAATAGATGATCACCCTATATAATATCTGAAACATCACATATGAACAGCATTTATAAATGAATTATCCCAACTCATAATAAAGCATGAAGACAAAATCTATCAACACCTATTATCATGTCAAGATAATCATAACTTAAACTAAGACATCATACACAAGAAGCTAAAGTTGTAATATGTATTTCTATTCCATTCAAGTCTGTGAATTAATTGTCCATACTTCAGCCCCAGGCCAAGATGTTTTCATTACAAAAATATGAGTTTTTAAAGGGTTCAGAAAAGATAATTGTCTTATCTTATGAGATAAGATTAAATCTCCACAATCATCTACTGATTACAAAAATAGGGGGGGATATAACCACCCCAGATCACACTAAATCTCTAAAAACGAAAAAGAGTTTGTTCCTATTTACACAAAAATGACCCATGGATATGGCTAATAAGCTCAAAAAAGCTCCAGATCATTTAGTCACCATAAACTCCCAAATATCCTAAAAGAAAAAAATGAAAAAAATGAAATTCAGATATACATTTAACCAATATTTTCCAAATTTTGAATAAGAATAGACTGGCTACAGAATCATCTGATTCTGTAGCTAGTCTTATTTTAGCAACAAAATATAATTTATTTTATGAACAAGAAGGTAACACTATTTTAAGACAAACAAATCTTTATCTTTAACTGGAAAATAAAATCGATTCACATGATCTCAGAATTGATCACTGTTGTGACACTTTTGACATTTTTTACTATGGTGTTCCCTATTGTTTTCAGACGTTTTCCTTGTCTTTGAACACTGGACTTGAGCCTACAATTTTCATCTGTTAGGAGGTCGACCAAATTGGTAAGGCTTTTGATCTGTGATTGTAAAATGGGTATGTATGTGTAATACTTGTCAATCTAGAACAGACAAGTTTCACATTGTAAACCTGTGACGACCGTTTGAGAATACCCACGGTTGTGTGTCAGACTGTCTTCATTGTTGCCTTTAGATTTGTTATCAAACTTAATACCTAGAAACCCCTGACTGTGCTTCAAGGAAGGTGGGAGATTATCGACGAAATTGTAAGCCTGGTGGGGTTTTGCTTGGAAGGAAGGAGGGTCTTCTTCGGCCAAGAATCTGTCGATCTTCGATTCTGAGCTCTCATGGATCTCGATTGTCGAGCTCAAAAGAGGGTTTGATTTATTTTGCAGTTTCATCGAGATCAACCTACCTTCCCTGTTATTTTTAAAACCTAAATCGATATCACCTTTAGATGGCTTCCCCAGAGGTCTGTTTGTATTCTTAACAAAGGCGTTAGGATGGCTTTGCTCAACATCTTTTGGGTCAGATATAGGCTTAATGAGGGTGGCTGTAAGACAGGCCTGTGTAGATGAAGGGACCACTCTGGCAGGGACTATGGTTTCCTCTATCATGGGTTTGTCAACCTCTATAGCATTGGAGTCAACGAAACCGTTTTGGGCTAGGAAGGCGTTCCAGTCATCATGTTGTAACTTCAATTGGTGTACTAGCAGTATGTTTATTAAGCCATTGTGAAAAAATCTTGAATTCAATTGTTGTCTTTTATACCTCTTTGCCATTTTATACAAGCTTCTCCACAGGTAATATGGCATATTTAATGGAAACCCGATGAAATTCATGAGAAAACATAGGTGATAAAGAAAAACAAAACCAAGATGGTCTTCACACGTCACGAATTGTTTCAAGACTGCTAGCAAACCATGACACTGGGTTTTTAACATGGACATGAGCATACCTTTGTCACAACAATTGATTTTTCGAGACATGAAGAAAAGGCTCCATGGAACCTCCTTGACCTTGGTGTTTTTGAACCAATTCTACCTGATCAAAGGAACACCTATTGCTTGACATAAAAAACTCCTCTGTAACCTCGACCTGAATGTCTCCTACCTTGGCTCGACATCCGTCAAAATAAAGGGCAAATTCCTGAGCGGTTCGCAAGTTGAATCCCTGGAAATTCTCAATAAAAACAAGCTAGCCTTGACCCTCGAGATCTTCTCTTGCATCATCGCACAGAAGCAGGGTCTGAGAGCTATTGGGTTCAATCCTAACAACAGGCTACATGGGGATTTGACAAGCAGTCAATAAAACATAGTGAGTATGGAGGGTTTCGAAGGAGAACACCAGAGCGACATTTCAGACCCAAAACTCATGAATAACCTAGGGCGTATGAATAGAAGTTCCTCAATACGAAATGATAGGCGTTTTGTGAAATGAATGCGAGGAGTACATGCAAAACCCGAGACTAATCTTGAAGTGATGGGATTACTGTCATCGAACTGCCACCTCTCACATGGTACAGGCCACGACCAGGTGCATTAAAAAATTTAGGATAGGGAAAAATTAAAAAAAACCAAAATGTATTGACAAGGAAACACATGACCAAGAGCCACAAAAAAAAAATATCAATGTTTAAACTAAAAGGACTTTTATTGATTCAAATAACAATCCATAAGCATGCTTCATATTTGAGGAGTCAATAAAGAAGATGAGCTTGATAGCAGGGAACAAAGTCTTTATTAACAAAAACTGTGGAGCCATCTACCTTTCATAAACTTTTAAATAAAGCGGTAATACAGTCATAAGTCTTAATGCTTCGTTTTCATGCTTTCAGTCATGAACGAAGAATGAAAACAAAAACACTCAGAATAACCAAAAACTCACATTTGTAGTTTCAAAATTTTCTTATGAAGAACAAAAAATGTACGACCCCAGGTAGGCAGCTACATAGATTATTATTTGATGCTTTAAAAACTTAAAAATATGTTGGGCTACCAACAATGGAGACTTGCTGGGAGAAGCAGTTATCTCTGTATCACTGACGAGTTTAGGTTAGAAATACTTGAATGATTTCAAATTAAAGAACAACTGAAAGACATTTGAGCATATTTGACAATCATTACGTGGTCCAACTTAAGATATCTTTCGTTAAAAAAATGAAATCTGGTGACATACTTAACAAATGAAAGCCACGATGTTTAAGTTATTGGCTCCAATATTGTTGACAGGGCCACTGCTGCCAGCATACGTCCATAGCCTCGACAGGGATGTCAATTAACCCACTTTGACGCCTTTATCCTGTCCAAGAAATTTCAAATTAGAATGAAGGATGCTTATGACCAAAATCAAAATTTATACCTGAAAATTTTCTTTAACCTGACATCGCTTCACTGCTAGTGGGCCTGTTTAGTACCCCGACGAAGTTGTCTTGGCATCATGCATGCATTTACTCACTGCCAGCATACCTGTTCAGTGTCCCGACAAGTTTACAAACACTTCCCACAACTCTTGAGAAATTGTTCATTGTTTGATATAATTTTAAAGACATTCAACAGAGCGGGGTGACACTGAAAATTCCAGTTTTTACAAAACTTATTATTTTCCAAGCCTTTTAATTTTTTTGCTTGATAACCTTCATCATGATCTGAAAATAGTTCATTAATGAAACTAATTTTTCAAGGATAGGGAGGCATCGTTGAGTTTCTTTCTTAAAAGAAGGGACAGTATAAAGAGATTTTAATGATAATCGTGTTTTCCCTCAAATGCAAATTGAAACCAAAAATCAATTCTCAAACAAAATGCCATCTTCAACTAGTTTATGTTTTTAGAAAAACACAACAATTAGTGCTTTGACAGTCCTTGACAGTTGTTACAAGATGAAGCATTATGTTCTCCCCTTCTGAACTAAGCTGTAATACAGGCATTTTTGACTCAAAAAAGGCCAATAAAAAATAAAAATAAAAACAAACCGGAAAAGAAAACGGAAAGCAAAAGAAACCAAAACAGAAAAATATGTACAAAAGGTGTATCTGAGATTTGTTAGGTGAAATACCTTTTGAGAGCTTGGCCATTCACCGGGAAGGTGTCTAGCTGTCCCTTTAAATTGTGCAGGCAGAAAGAACTAGGACCTAGCTTTTCAACGATTAAAAATGGTCCCAACCACAAGTTTTGGAACTTAGTATGTTCTCCTTTCCCCTCATAAGGTTTATCCCACTTGAGGACAATATCACCTACCTCAAAATTCCTGTCTGAGGCAGAACTGGAATCAAACCAGCTTTTGACAATATGTTGATGTTGATCCAGTTTTTGTTTTGCTTGAGTCCTTACCTCTTCTAGCTTCAGTAGAGAATTAATACGATTTTCGAGAGGAGGACAATCTTCTTCTTGAACTTTCTGTGATAGTTGCAGAGAAGGAAGAAGAACATACAGAGGAAGAATTGCTTACCTTCTGTAAACAAGGAAAAAGCGGGAATTACCAACAACAGTTTTCAGACTTACCCTATCAACCCAGATTGCATTGAATAGTGCATTATGCTGGCAAAATATTTTATCTTTATCCCTTTTTCTAAAGAAAAGGCACTCATTTCAAGGGACAAAAAATAGGAATCATTATCGAACACTAGACATTCAGGAATACTGAATCGAGTGATGATGTTTGAATTAAGGAAAGATATTACCTGACTAGTGTTCACCACTTTTAATGGCGTAACCTCAGACCATCTGTTGAAATAGTTTGTTGTTGTGATTATGTACTTTTGTTGCTGTGAGGAGGTGGGGTTAATTGGGCCAATAATGTTAAGACCCCATTGCTGAAAAAGGAAATCCACCGAGACATGTTGCAGCAGGAATGCTGCCTTCTGTACTCATCTAGAAGCCTTTTGACAGACTCCGCATTCGTGGCATAAGGTATGGGCATCTTTGAAAAGTGTGGGCCAATAATACCCTGCCCTTAGTACTTTGTGGGCAGTAGTGTCTCCATCGAAATGCCCACCATCTTCCCCTGCATGCAATTATGATAGGACTTTATCTGCTTCATCTCTTGCTAGACAACGCATAAGGATTCCATAAAAAATTTTGCGAAATAATATACCATTCACAAGCTAGAAAGGTGCAGACTTTAATCTCAATGCTCTCCTCTTTTTTGGATCAAGGTGACGAGGAGCTGAACTGTGTGTTGGATAAAACTTAATATCGTCATACCAAGGATTTGTAAG
The DNA here is from genome assembly GCA_009831015.1 of Picea engelmannii. Lineage (NCBI taxonomy): Eukaryota > Viridiplantae > Streptophyta > Pinopsida > Pinales > Pinaceae > Picea > Picea engelmannii. The sequence goes on from ML784737.1 coordinate 145,373, forward strand.
ATTTTGTATACAGTAGATTTGACTTTGATTATGTTGATCTTCAATGAACATATCAGTTTGAGTTCGTTGCTCTTCAACTGAATCAGGATGATCTCGAGGTCATACTCTTGTAAGGATGTCACCCAGTTTGCACATTTTTCACCTTTCTATACTAATAAATTTCTGACAGCAGGGTAAGGAACAATGACTTTAGTTCTAGATTTCAGTAGATATGATCAAAAATGTTTTACTACTTTTAAAACAGTGTAAGCCTGCTGATCTACAGCTGGATAATTAAGATCTACTCCCTTAAAGGTTGAGTTCATAAAGGTAATTTGAACTTCGTTGTTTTCATCATTCTTTTGGGTTAGCACAACGACATAAGATTGATCGGAGGCAAGCGTGTAAAGAGTGAAATCTCACAAAAAGTTAGGGCTCATTAGAGATGGAGCCTCCACTATGGATTTTTTTATTGAGTCAAAAGATTGACTTTCTTGAGGTTCCCAATGGTATTGCACATCCTTTTTTATTAAGTTTTGTAATGGCCTCACCATTTCCAAAAAAATTGGAATGAACCTTCTGACAAAATTTATTTGACCTAGAAAGGATTGCATAGATTTTTTGGAAGAAGGGGGTGGGACTTTTGAAATGACCTGAGTCCTCTCGGGGTCAATGATCATCCCTTCATTGGATACTATGAACCCGAGCATCTTGCTTTGTTCCACAACAAATACAGATTTTTTAGGATTCAGAGAGATGTCGTACTTACGGCATCGTTGTAAAATAGATCTCAGATGGGCTAAGTGATCCCCCTTATTCTTGGAGAAAATCATGACATCATCGAGATAGACCACTATAGATTGATTGATTAGACTGCGAAAAGTGATATCCATTGCTCTCTGAAAAGTGGCACCGACATTTATAAGCCCAAAGGGCATCTTTCTATAAGCATAGGTTCCCCATGGAGTACGAAAAGTGGTTTTTAGCTGGTCTGGAGGAGACATGAGGACTTGGTTGTACCCTGAAAAACCATCTAATAGTGACAATATTTCATAACTAAATATCTAATGGAGAATTCGTTCCATGAGAGGAACGAGATAGTTGTCTTTATCAGATGCTCGGTTTATGTTTTTGAAATCGACACATAGTCGGATTTCACCACTTTTCTTCCTCATAGAGACAAGGTTAGAAACCCACTGTGTATGCTTTACCGGGAAGATTATCTTTGCATTCAATAGTTTGTTTAGTTCCTTCTTGACCGTTGGTTCTAGTTTTGGGTGCATATTTCTTAACTTCTGTTGAAAAGGTTGAGTCAAGGGTTTCATGGGGATGATGTGTTGTATAATGTTAGGATCGAATGTTTTTAGATCATCATACGTCCAAGAAAAGACATCCTTAAATTCTTTAAATAGTTTAATAAATGTTGATTTCTCTTGCTTAGAACATCCCGTTCCCAAATTGATGCATTGTGGATTATCTTTAGTTCCTAGATTTACTTTTTCATGGGTCAAGGAAGAACTATGTGTTTTACAATTTACCAATTTTCTGAATTTATTATGCAAATCATAAAACTTTTCTAATCTTACCACAGAGTTTGGGATAGAATTTACCAGATCTGATGTCGTTTCCGGAGACCTTGGGTCCGATATTACCATAAAATTGCGGAGGTCTTCGTTGTGGGTGACTTCGTCGATAAACACACCTTGGAAAGTGTCTTCCATGTGCAGGAAACTGATGATATGTTAATCATCATCGAACACTCTCCAATTGGTGAAGTTATCTAGGACGGATGGTCTGAACAACAACTCAATGGAAAATGTGTTTGGAGAAAGGCCTCTGTGGGAAAAAGTTTAGAAGCAACATTAGCCAACAAGTTAGCCTCAGAATTATTTAATCTTGGAATGGAATAAATGTTAAATGCAAAAAATTTGTGCATTAGATTCCATACCTCAGTTTGATAACTTTTCAAGTGTGGAGATAAGTAATGAATAAAATTCCTTACCTGCCTTACCACAATTTATGAATCGCCGAATACCATTAAATTCTGTATTTTCAAATCTAGTGCCTTTCTAAGTCCTTGCAGAAGTGCCTCGTATTCAGCTGTGTTGTTTGTGCATTCAAATTCTAATCAACAAGCGATCAACGTTTTGTTACCTACTGGGTCGGTGAGCACACACCCTGCACCAGCTCCTTCTTTAGATTTGGATCCATAGAAGTAGAGAGACCATATGTGAGTTTCATCAGCCGAATGTGACACATTAGGGAGAGCTGCCGACTATGTGCATGTCATGAGTTCCGACTACTATTCCGGGTTAGTAATGGTGAAAGTTTCTACCATGAAGTTACCTAAAAAGGTGTTCATTCCATGCATTTCGGGTGAATTAGCAGAAGCAGTAAATGGTTCATTAGAATCATTTAAATCAGCCATGGTAAGCTTGAGATAACGCTCACGATTGATCTTGATTCTATTAGGTTTTCCATTCTCTGGCAGCCATAAATGGGACCAGTCTGTCACAAAGTAGCCATGTAACTGTTCGGACCAATCCCTACTTAAAAATAGGCCATATACTTCAGGGATGTCCATGAAAATAATATCAATAATCTAGTGAACTTTAGGATTAGAGGATAAGCAGATAAGGACATTTTTTAATTCACCTATCACCTTAACACTGGTTCGATCAAGCTGAATAATTTTTAGACTTGAAGGTTGGACTTCAGCATTGATTTTTTGACATATAGACCAAGGCATTACATTTGATGACGCGCCAGAATCTACCATACAATTATGTACATTCCTATTGAAAATTTTGAAGGTCAACAGAAAAGGTGGGACATTTCTACGAGTGTTAACAACATAACTTTGGTGGTTTTTAGTCGCAGTCCCTGGAGTTATTTTATCTACATTTGTTACACTTTTTACAACAAGGTCTGTTTTATCCGAGGGTTCTAGTGTCATTTTAACGGGGACCTTTTGAGGTGTTTTAGGGTTGTTTTCTGCAAATTTGTTGCTATTCAGATTGTTTTTTTTGTTGTTTTCTGCAATGTTCTAAAGCATATTTTGCAGAAGAAAAGGAAATTTCAACAATTCATAAACAAAAATATTAGCTCTAAGTTTCTTAAGGTCTTCAATCAAATCGTATTCTAAACTTGGGGTTTCTAAATTATGTTTAGTTTCAGTCTTCTTAAACTATTTTTGAGGTGCATTAGCTTCAATTTCAGAAGAGGGTTTGTTTTGTGTTTTGCTTCTGGTATTGTAAGGATGCACCATTTCAAAATTGGCTTGAAAGATACTATTCGAAAAATGCCCGAAGATGTTGGGAGAGGATTCATCCTCTTCCACTGTTTCTTGTTCAACTACATCTTCAGAAATTTTAGGGGGAACTAAGTTGTCATGAGCTTCAAGGATTGTCTGTATCGCATATTGTAGACTTTCTAAATTAAGGCCTTTAGAATTTAAGTTGGGTCGGTTTGTGGGAAAAGGTTTTCTAAAAGGGGGTTTGTAAGACCCTTTGCTTGAAGAAGATTCTTCAACCGATCTCCTTAAATCTACGACTTGATTTGACAGTTTATGAATGGACTTTTGTAAACTTTCCAGATCTGAACTCTCTAATTGTGTTTTGGTTTGGGGAGGTCTAGGAAGAATTTCTATTTTCTTCTTGGAAGATGGGGTAATCTCTACCTCGTTACTGATATTATCTTTTAGGCTTAGGATATCTTTCTCAATTTGGCTTGCCTCCTCTAAGGCTTCCAATAATGTTGCCTTCTTAGACCTTTTTACCCAGATTGCTATGTTCTGGTGTAGGGATTTGGTGTAGTATGCGATGATAAGATTTTCAGTAGGCATTGAATCAATGGGGATTTGATTATTTAATGTTAGAAACATTTGATTAAAGTATTTTATTTTTTCTTTGGGGTTCATCTTTAAACTGGAGAGTTCCATGACTAAGACTTCGAAAAATTTGTTGTCTCTGAATTTCTCAAGGAAACAAGATTCAAATCTATCCCAATATACAATGGTGTGGGGTTGTTGGGAAAAATACCAGGTAGAGGCATTGCCTTCAAAAGTGTATGGAAAAAGTCTACATACTACATCTTCATGTTCTACGTTTCGGAGTCTAATGGTTTCTCCGGATGTTTGGGCAAAGGATGTTGTGGTCCAGGTATGGCCACAACATCTTGATCGAGCCAAGGTCTGGCAGGATTGTTTGGATTTTCCATGGGCATGGGTGGTGTCAAAGGCTGAGATGAAGAACTTCCTTCGTCCGATGACTATTCTCCTCAAGAGGAGGGAGATGAAGGTGACGGTGAAGGTGGGATACCAGAACCTCCGGCTGCGGGAGTGGGGATGTGATCTAGATCCGTAGGATTTAGGAGAAGACCAATGCCTTCAATTTTCTCTCTGATATCAGAGAAATCTAAGGGTTGATTTAGTGGTCAACTTGGTTGTCTGATATGGGCCAAAGCACCATGTGTCCTTAGAAGTGATTGACGAACAATTTCTTGTACGTCAGACCCTGGAGGGTTTGGTGTTACTGGCTAAACAGTGATCTATGGATTTTCGTTTGAGGTGGTTGTTGTTTGAGAAGTAACGTTGTCGTCAGAATGAATTCTTTTTACTATAGGGGAGCGGATGTGTGGGGGAGGAGTCTTGCGACCTCCACGTGCCATCAATTAGAGGTTCAAGCCCTCCTTCTAGCGCCATTTGTTGACGGGCATAAATGACCATCTGTCAATTGGAAGAACGAGTTCAGTCTAGGGTTGTCTAAATAACCCAAGCCGTTTGGTATGACTCGCTCTAACGGGTTTAATGGCTCCGTTGGCCAATCTAAAAGTCCTAAAATAAACAAAAAGAAAAAGAGTTAACTATTTAAATAACTACTTAACGTACATATGTATCTGTATAACTATTTTAAATAATATTTACACAATGGATCTGTCTATCTTATTTATGTGCATGATATACAAGTTGTGAGTTTTAATCTAAGCTCACGAAAATCTATGTGAAGATGGATTCTTTAAAAAAAGCAGATAAAGAAACCACATAAACTATTTTTTGTTTTTTCTTTATTTATCTAAGATTAAACAGAAAAATATACTATGAAATAGAAGTATGTGGACGGTCAAAGCTGGACCATATATTAGAATTTTGAAGACATTGAAGATCAAGGAAGTATAGCCTGGAACATGGAAAATCTAGAAGAAGTTGTTTATCAGATCAACAGTCGGATAGTTACTAAAGAAGAGTGGGACACTGTTTGTATTGAGTGGAGAAAAAGAGCACATGTTGAGAATCAAGGGGATAATGAAGAAGAGCTCCACCAAGAGAATCCACAGAACAATGAGGATCAGGTAAACAATGAAAATACTATCTCTACCCTAGTTTTTCCTATTTCTGATGTTCCCACATGAGGGATGGTTCCTATGAAAAACATACCTCTCTCAGCTCTCCCAAATTTTCATGGATTATCTGCTGAAGATCCGGATGAGTTTCTGTTTGAATTTGACATTTTGTGTAGAAGCTATGACTACACTACCACTGCACAGAAGCTTAAACTCTTTCCAGCTACATTAAAGGGTAATGCGTTAAGATGGTTCATGAGCCTTGGAGGAGAAAACATTTCAACATGGGTACAAATGAGGCAACTTTTCTTGAACAAATACCAAGACTACTGTTGAACAAGGGAATGAAGAGAGGAACTATTCAAGATGTCATAGAAGGAGGACGAGACCCTTGAAGACTTTGTGGAGTGACTCCAATATAATCTACAAAGGTCTGGACATACGGATGTGAGTAATAACATTATGACCCACCATTCCCACCATTCCCTGAAAGACTGAAAATTAGCAAGCCTGTGGAATTACCATCTTTCAATCTCCTAGGAGAATTGCAAAATCTGCACGTTAATATTCCACTATTGCAAGCGATAAGGGATGTCCCTATTTATTCCAAGACTGAGAGGGACCTCTGTATCAGAAAACCTAGACGAAAACCTAAAGATCCCCTCATAGTGCATGTAGTGGGGGATTTGTCTGAGATGATGTTAGGAAAAACTCCACCTATTAAATATGGCGACCCAGGAAACCCTACAGTAACTGTTAAAATTGGACAGACATCTATTCCACATGTACTAGTTGACTTAGGGACAACAATTAACATCATGCCAATAGAAACTACGTAGTTGTTGCAACTCAGAACACAAATCCGACCTAGTCCTACTGTTCTAAAATTAGTTGATCGCTCTACCATCAGACCAGAAGGAGTAATCGATAATTTAGTCATTTCAGTGGACTCATGGGAGTATCCTGCATATTTTGTCATTTTACAACCCAAATCCCGTCTGGGAGGCCATCCTCTAATTCTGGGACGACCATGGTTAGCTACAGCTGATTCTTTCAATGGTTACAGATCTATTTCGATGACCATCTCTGATGGTTATGACACAAAAAAAACTTACCCTATATCCTCATGCTACACCCAGTGCAGAACCTGAAAATTCTCTATGGATGGACACTGACGATGGAAGTGCTCTGCCTGTGCTAACTATAGGAAAGGCCCTGAGTTTCAAAGATGAGATGGAGGATGAGTTAATCAACTACTTTATTTTTGACCCCTCGGTTGTTACACAGAACATGCACCACCGATTGATCAAAGTCTTTGACCCTATTGCTCAGGAAGAAATGAACTCGGAAATGTTCTTAGAAACCGCTGACAATCAAATTGATTCAGTTGTAACAACAATCGCTTTAAAAGTGAACGTTGTAACAGCAGATGATGAAACAGAAACAGTTGAATTATTTCCTAGAGTCATTTCTAAGAGCGTCGTTGTCGAAGTCGAACCTGGAAAAACCTTGAACATCAATCATGATCTCTCCACTGCTGAAACTCATCGATTGATGAAATTACTGACTGAACATAAAGAAGCATTTGCCTGGGATTACATGGATATGAAAGGCATTCCCTCTAAACTATGCACCCACCATATATACATCAAATAAGAATGTCGACCCATTTGCCAACCGCAAAGGAGGATGAACCGAAACCTTAAATAAATTGTTAAGGAAGAACTTCAGAAACTTCTCAATGCCAAATTCATCTATCCTATATCAGACAACAAGTGGGTATCACCATTGGTTATTGTGCCTAAAAATAATGGTAAGTGGAGAGTGTGCGTGGACTATAGATCCCTGAATAAGGCCATGCAGAAGGATCATTTCCCTCTGCCATTTACTGATCAGGTTTTAGACAACCTAGCCAAAAAAAAAAATTCTCTTTCCTAGATGGATTCAGTGGCTATAACCAGATACAAATTTCCCCATAGGACCAAGATAAGGCCACCTTTACCATACCTTGGGGTACATTTTCCTACAAGGTGCTCCCATTTGGCTTGTGTAATGCACCAACCACTTTCCAGAGAGATGTGATTGCTATTTTCTCTGATATGGTGAATGACTGTATGGAAATATTCATGGATGAATTTACACCTTATGGTACTGATTTCGAAGAAGCTTTGTCTAATCTGGAAAAAGTGCTCAAAATATGTAGATAGTCTCATCTTTCTTTAAGTACAGAAAAATGACATATGATGATGCGTGAAGGGGTAGTTTTGGGACACTTCATCTCTTATGCAGGGATTCAGGTAGATCCAGCCAAAATCCAGGTAATTTTGGACATTCCAACTCCATCAACTCAGAAAGAGGTAAGAAGTTTTTTAGGGAACGTCGGGTATTACAGGAGATTCATTAAAAAATTCTCTAAACTTGCCTCTCCATTTTTTTTTCTACTAATAAAAGATGTTGACTTTCGTTGGACTAACAGTTGTGAATTGTCTTTTGCAGATCTGAAACAGAAATTGTCCACAACTCCCATCTTGAGAGGGCCCAATTGGACTCTTCCTTTTCACATTTCTTCAGATGCCTCAGACACTACAATTGGTGCAATACTAGGGAAACAGGAGGACAAAGAACCCTACACTATCTACTATATCAGCAAGAACATGGCTCCTGCTGAGTTAAATTACACAATTACTGAAAGAGAATTATTGGTAGTAGTTTATGCAATCCATAAATTCAGGCATTATGTAACTGGTTATCCCACTTTTATTCATACTGATCATACAACCATTAAATATCTAATGAATAAACCTATTACTAATGCCCGAGTGACAATATGGTTGTTACTACTACAAGAATTTGATATCACTATAGTGGATAAACCAGGAAAAGAAAATGTGGTTGTTGATTTTCTCTCAAGAGTACATATAAATGGTGATAATTCACCTGTAGATGATTCCTTTCCTGATGAACATTTGTTTGCAGTATCTGCTCACTCACCTTCATATGCATACATTGCTAATTATTTGGTTGCAGGGAAGGTACCTCCACATCTATCTCCTCGAGAAAGAAGAAAGATTATTCAAAAGAGTGCTAGGTATAGTTGGATAGGAGGATACCTCTTCTACATAGGCCTGGACTAAAAAATCAAGAGATGTGTGAGGGATGATGAATTTTATGATCTACTGAAAGCTTTCCATGATGGCCCTTGTGGGGGTCATTTTGCTGATAAAAGGACCGAGCATAAAATTTTAAGGATGGGCTATTTTTGGCCTAGCATATTTCAAGATGCCAAGAAGTATGTCCAAGCTTCTGACAGTTGCCAACGCATGGGTCAGCAAACTCACAGGGATGATATGCCTCTCCAGTCTCAGGTAGTGTTAGAGCCTTTTGAGAGATGGGCCATGGATTTTGTAGGACCCATTCACCCACCTTACAATCAAAAAGTCTATATATTGGTCTATACAGATTACATGACCAAGTGGGTGGAGGAAAAAGCACTTATCAGAGCCTTAGAAGAAGTTGTCTTATGATTCTTGTTTGAATATATATTTGTTGGGTTTGGCGTTCCCAAATAATTGGCAACTGATGGAGGACCCCCTTTCACATCATATAAATTTGAAGCTCTACTCAGTAAATATCATGTTTTACATAGAATAGCTTCTCCATACCATCCACAAGGCAATGGCTGAGTGGAAAGAACCAACAAAGTTATCGAATCCATTCTTACTAAAACAGTGAGAGAAAATCATAGGGATTGGTCTGATAGATTGCATGAAGCTATATGGGCTTACCTAACTACTTGGAGGAGAACAACTAGTTTTTCTCCTTACGAGATGGTATATGGAAAAAGCCATGTTTTCCAGATTGAATTCAAAATCAAAACCTTAAGAATTGCATCAGCAGTCAACCTCGACTTGACTATGGCATAGAAAGCCAGACTGCAACAGCTCAACAAGCTTGATGAAAATCGTTTGGATGCCATCCATCAAACCACAGTGATTCAACAACAAAGAACAAAATGGCATGACCGAGTCATCATGAAGAAATTATTCCAGAAAGGAGATTGGGCTCTTTTGTATGATTCACACTTTAAAGAATTTCAAGGTAAGATGTGTACACGATGGCTAGGGCCTTACGAGGTAGACACCGTTTTTCCCAATGGGATAGTCCAGTTGATTACTATTGATGGATCTAATACATAGTTACATGAAAATGGTCATCGCTTGCATCTGTATCAGCGTCCACTGTCCAAGGCATGATTCAAAACTAGATGTACAGTTGATACAGGTTATCAATTGTTAAACAGAAAGGAGCTTTCTCCTTCCTCTTCTGAACTTTAGGACTTCTTTTGCTCAGACCTTGTATATATAACGTCAGCAAAATTTGAATTTCTCTGTTTTTAGTTGAAGTTTCTCTATTTTCTTTACTATGCTAATAAAGCTTTGAAAGGTATCAGTCGGTTATGTGTGTGCAGGTGGATTGATGAACAAACAAGGTTGAGTAGCGAAAAACGAGTCAAACGATTAGTTCATGGAAGTTGAAAAAATTCCTCGAAACTAAGTAATGTAGCGTTCAGTCGATTTCTATACTGTTACACCCCTTTTTTGCTAAATTGGTTGATTTCCATGCTGTTACACCTTCTTCCGATAAATTGGTCGATTTCCATGCTGTTACACCTGCCTCTGCCATTTTTGTCGAAGAACCTATTGATACACTAATTGTTGTTATTCTTTCTTACCCCTTCACTCTTTCTTTTTCACATTTTTTCTGATGCTGCTGCTCCAACCCTCCAATATTTCCATGCCACAACATCACTGATTAGAAAATATTGATGCTCTCTATCCGAAAGTGTTGCTTCATAATGACTTGACTTCACATCCGACGATTTCCAGTTGGATAACTACAGCAAGGACTCTGTCTCTTCTCCAATTGTCATTTCTCTCACGATCCTTCATCATGTTAGCTATTCTGCGCAACTCAGATGGCAGTTGGATAGTCCAGTTACTCCGGCAGGTCGTTATGTGTGGTAAGATATGAGGTATGTGATTAATCCTACGTGTTAAAGTAATGAAGATATAAAAGCATGGTTTCCTCTTTACTAACCGGTTGTCATAAATCGATGCACCTGGAGCCAATCCAGTTAGTTGGGGGGGGGGGGAACGTAAATCTAGCCGTCCATACAGAATTTTATACACACCTCCACCACCTTTCCGCCCACACTTCTTTTTACTGAGACACTATATTCTCTCTGCAAACCACGTTCGAGCTTGTTGTGTCTTTGATTTAGGTGATAGTTTCTCCTCCTACGTGTCTGTTAGACTCTCAAGCAACATCATGGGAGGATCAGCTGTGAGATATGAACCCGCAACTCTGGACAGTTTGCTGCTACACCCAGAGGCCTACCAAATATTTCTCTAGGCTGGGTGGATATCGTATTTTAAAAAGTTGAAGGGTTTTAATGAGGATGAGGTATTGGAGTTTAGTCAAAATATTACTGAAGGGTATTCAATGGTGAATGGGGTAAGGATTCCAGTGTCAGAAGAAAGCATTGTTGCTATAACAGGGTTGCCAAGAACAGGAGACCAATGGTTTAACAGAAAAACACATCTTCTGGATGCATAGAAGGGTTTCCTTGTCAACACTGAGCAAGTTCAGACCAAAGGCAGAGGTGTAGATGTCAATTCCTTACTAGAGCCATTGGGGAAAGTCACAGAATTTCTTAAAAGGTACATTACCTGCGAATGTCGATACCAAGTTGTTTATTTTTTTGATTTCAACTTATTATCACATCTGTGACATCAGAAATTCATAAACATTCCTTATTTTCTCCTCCATTCATTGCATAACATGGTTCATTTTGTAAAAAAATCCAAGAACCCCAAGAACTGCATTTCTAATCACAGACTCATCGGTCTATTAATTCGTAGAGGTATAGGCATTTCCAATAACCCATTACTTGTTGTAGTAGACCAGCCACATTCTATACATATAGATATTATTGCACTAGTCCTTGAAAACACAACCCATGGACCTCTTCCTGAGCCTCTTCCCTCGGCTACAACAAAAGTCCAAACCTCTACTATCGTTTCCCATAAGACAACTCAGAGAAGAAACCGCATAACCCGAAGCCATCCTGGCACCAGCCAGCCAAGCCTTGACAAAATTCTATTGCAGCAGCCTATAGTTGTGGTCGAACAAATAGATGAACAACCAACCACTCGACCAAGACATGTGTCACAACACTTGGCTGCAACACTTATCATTGAAAACCCACCCCCTGTCTCTGAAAAGAAAACCCTTCTCTTATCTCTGGATCACCAAGAAAGAGAACAAGGTCAAGACAGTCCATTGTGACACCTATCATTAACAACCTACCCCCTGTCTCTAAAAATAAAACCCCTGCTCCTATCTTTGGATCACCGAGAAAGAGAACAAGGTCATCACTGTCCATTGCGACACCTATCATTGAAAACCCACCCCCTGTATCTGAAAAGAACACCCCTATTCCTAACTCTGCATTACCTAAAAAGAGAGAAAGGTCAGCACAGTCCACTGTAACATCAAGTCTTCTTACCTCCTCTGTTGTTGCACTGACATTCACACAGAACCCTCCTATTGCTACAACAACCGATCAAGTGCCTACTATCATTACCAGTGCATTTTCTCATAAAAGAAAACGTCCATTCAAGGGAAAACCTTGGAGATCCCTTGACCAATTTGGATCAACAACAAATCAAATCCCTTTGGCTGTTGTGACAGAGAATTCTACAGAGGTACAAATACCAGGTTTTACTTTATGCACAAAACTTTAGGAAACTATTCTCTCCTTTCAGAATGAATGTACTCAAATCGTAGCAGAATCACCGGCTCCGCTTGATGATTCTATGCATCACACGTCCATTGACGATGTCCAGATCATCACAGACCCCAGTATACCAGAATATCCTCCTTGTGTGGTTGAGGAAGAACGCCACGTTCCTCCTCCAACAATGAAGAAGAAACCCCTTATTTCGTTTCTATTTTACCCAGGAGAAGAACCATGTCCACCAGGTCTGTCAAAGCTACAATTGGATGGAAATATGTGGAACAGACTATTCCTATTCTTCATCCACTATCCTCTATGGTTGATGCAGGGACGGTTCCACATGAACCAGCTGTCCAAGTGGCAACTGTTCCATAGGACCCAGTCATGACATATACCATTGTTACACAAGAAACAGTTGTCCAGCTCGATACTGTTACACCAGAACCAGCTGCTCCATAGAGGATTGTCCCACCAGAGTTAGTAATACAAGAACCAATTGTCCATGTCGAGATTGTTCCACAAGAACCAGTCCTGACAGACACAGTTGTTACACAAGAACCAACTACACAGCATGTCGAGGATGTGCCACTTGCCCAATTGTTTTCCCAAATAGAGAGAAAGATCAAGAATACAGGAAATTCCATAATTGTTGCACTAATAACAAAGAATGATAACCTCAAAGAAGAGTTAAATACCTTGAAACAAGAGGTGGAGGCTGCTCGACAGAAGAATCCAGAAGGGATAACCTTGGACATCCTAGCACTGACAAAAGATGTTATGGACAGAAACAAAGAACTCATGTGCTTTGAGTGTGGAAAAATTTACTTTGAGGCAATATATGAGGTAGCCAAAGTTCCAGTTGCTAAAGGACTAGCAACTGTCTTAGTCAAGACTGAACATGAACTTACTGCTACAAAAAAATCAGTAAAACAGAGGAGATCTCAACGTCATAAAGCAATTGCTGGTATACCAGAACCTCCCAAACAAGAACCTATGTTTCCTTCATGAGTTATTACTCGAGTAACTCAAACTAATTCTTCTCTCAGAGATAAAGAAACTCAGACAGATTGTTGACACAACAGATTTTCTTTTGGACACAACATTTTTCAATACCGACACTTAGCAATTTCTCTTAGTAATTTTGCACTGGAGGAGAGAGTTATCTACTTCAGCTACAAAGTAAGGTTTGAATGTGTTTTGCATGAGGACATGCAATGTCTTCAGTTGGGGGGCATGTTAGGACCCAGAAATGTCCCTTTTTCACTACATATTTTGCCCATTCAACCTTCTCATTCCTAAGCTAAATGACTATTATAATGAGTAATAACAACCTTTTTCCCAAGGTATGAACTATTCATCTCGCTTTTATATTTTCATTTACTTATCATGTTTGATTGGTAACGTTCACATATTTTACCCATGAAATGATTTAACTAATGATCAAAATGCTTAGAACAACCCACTTTGAGAAACTCATTGTTGTTACAGCTATGCGCCAATCTTGGAAGTTGTTACATGATTGCTGCAACGGATGCCACCAATCCTGGAAGTTGTTACACGACTACTGCAACAAAATCCCATCAATCATGGAAGTTGTTACAATAGACACCACCAGTCCTGTTGTTATACGACTGCTGCAACACCTGTTGATTATATATGCTGGCTCATGATGTTGATCAAGGGGGGTTCTAGATTTTGTATTAATGATATCAAACGAACAACTTGAGAATCGGGGATTCTCAAGACTATTCTGATTATGTTTCTACTGAATGACTTTGAATTTAAATAACAAAGATTTGGTAATGAAGAGGAGGTTTTTACTGGAGAAAGAAAAGTAATGCTTATTGTACATGGACATTTTTGGCAATTGAATGAAAGAGTGGATTGAATTCCTTTAGCAGACTGTAACCTATTTCTTTGAGCGGATTCAGTGAGAAGGGAAGGGCCCACCTTCCTCACCGATTCCCCTCTGTTTAGAATTCTATATTAGTTGTTTTAAATGCGAA
>ML784737.1:159735-170003 GCA_009831015.1 Picea engelmannii
ATTAGTTGTTTTAAATGCGAATGATTTAACTGTTAGACATTTCTAGAATACAACTGTTGTTACAATTTAGTTCCTTCTTGTTAGATGCGCATAAATTTGTCTCATGAGAATTAGAAGATGATTGTTGAACATTGTTGGAGAACTGCTTTCCCTTTTCTACATTAGGTTAAAATCTTGTTTCCGAGAAACAAAAGTGTGAAGTACCTTCTTGCAGTAAGTAGATTTCCTTTCTACAAATAGTATAGAAATTCTTCCTACAAAAGTAAATTAGAAAGTTAGATTAGAGTAGGCAATCCAGGGTTCTTATACATTCATCAGTTTAGATTGCAATTATGATTTCAAATTTGTAGAACTCTAGCTATATCAGCACAACTGTGTTATTGATAATGCTTTTTTTTTTTTTAAACTTCCGTACTACAATTATATTAGAGATGCTTTCATAATCTAGCATAGACTGTGCACAATTATCTTGAAATAACAGACTTCCCTGGGTTGACAATTTATATTGAACACTTTGATTTTATATTCAATTAGACAATTAAAGTGCCCAACAAATAGCAGGGAGCCTAGCTCAACCATTTGACCTTAAAAAAATATCAAAACTGCCTACATTCAAAGTTTCCAGTCGGCGCCCGCTCTTTCAGACTGTGCAGGTCTTCTCATGTCAGATGTGAGACAGGCACAGTTATGCGTTTTACAGGAAAATCCATCCAGGAGGAGGCTTCAGGTGGATAGTCTACCTTAATGGTTTCTCTCTGCAATGCTTTCCATTTATGGGGTGAGACGAGGTCTCAACTGCCACCCCTATCTTCAATAACTTCCTCCATTGGGATCAGGACGAGGCCTGACACCCATGAATTCTTTCTAGGCAGTGCCCATGACTTCTTCAAGTCAATCCTGACGCCTCAAGGCTCTGCAAATCCTCGTCAAATCAACACCATTTCCTTCATGTCGAAGAGCTCTTGGTGCTAGCCTCTTCATCATGAGACTCGGGCCACAACTTGGCATGCTCCCTACGAGATGCCAAGAATGCACAGTTCTAGTGCGTTATCCATTGGGCTAAGGAATCTTCCATAAAAACAAAAACAAAAAGAAAAATGATATTTACAATGAAATGGGAAGCTTCTCATGGCTTTAAGTAACAAAATTCTTCAGAAAATGCCCATTTACAGGGCTACCATAAATTTTAGCATCCTCCAAATCCCACAATTTGTAAGTGTTATTGGAAAAAACTTCAAAATTTTTGAAGGGGCCAATACATAAGGCATCAAATTTACCATGCTTTCCCTTTTCTTGTTTAGGTGCATCCCACTTGAGTACTAGATCTTTGAGCTGAAAATCATGTTTCCTTACTTTCATGTCAAAAGCCTGCTTGATATTCTGTTGATGGTCATGGGCTTTGTCCAGTAGTTGCATCCTTCCAAATGTCTTTATACCAAATGCATGCAAATGCAATCCAAATGCATCACATTATATTTGGCAGGATCCAAATGCCCCATTTCTGAAACTTGACACAAGACCTAATCTTTGCACAGACATCAGTGAAGAGACTAGGCCATAAATACCCATCACTGAGAATCTTATAGGTTGTGGTTCTCCATAAGTGATGACCCCCACATAAACCGTCATGAAAATCACACGTAATCTTTTGGGCTTCAAGTGGGTCTAGACATCTCAAAAGCACTCCTAAAAGGTCTTTCCAATATAAAACTTGATCAATCAGACAATATTTAATTGATTTGAGCTTCAAAGCTCTTACCTTGCTCTTTTCCATGCCATCAAGAGGCTGCAACTTCTGCAGGAAAAATATAATGTCTTTATACCAAATGCATCCTACCAATGGGGGTGTGACTTGAGGATCTTCATTAGACAACTCAGCTTGCTGATTCTCTGAATAAATGTTGATGAAATTGACCCCCAAGGCTTTAAAATTAGATTCAACCAGCAACATAGATAAACCTTGACCTTTAACCAATTTGGTAGGCTTTATTTCAAGATAAAATTCAAGGATCTTGGCAATCCGCTTGGTCCTTCTTCCGTCTATGTCAGGATGAGTGAGGATCTCCTTCACAGAAGTTGAAGGGACGTATGCAATGACCTTTGAATGTAGCACATAAAATCTAAAATCTCTGAGAGCTTTAACCAATGCATAGGCCTGTTTTTCCATGATGTCATATTTTATTTCAACATATCTTAGTGCCCTACTAAAAAACGAAATGGGATGATCTAACCCTTCATCATTCTTCTGCAATAAAACAACTACTATTGTTTTAGATGAAGCAAAAGAGAAAATCAGAAACTCCTTGGAGTAGTTAGGACTGATAAGCACATGTGCTTCATTCAAGGCCTTCTTTATCTGATTGAAAGAATTACGAGCTTCAGAAGTCCACTTGATCTTATTTCCCTTCCTCAACATGCCTGTGATAAACTTTTCTAGCTCAACAAAATTCGAAACAAACCTTCTCAAAAAATTAATCTTTCCCAAGAAGGACTGAACTTCTTTCTTGGATCTAGGGGGTGACAAAGTTTGGATAGCTTCTACCCTGCTTGGATCAATCCTTACCCCTGTTGGTCACTATTATTGCTTATTTAACTAAACAATCAAGTGCTACATAAATGTCAACCCAGGGAAGTCTGTTTATTTCAAAGGTAACCACGCACTATATATGCTCAATCTCAAAAGCAACCTAGAGTTGTAGTAAAAATATATTAATCACACTTTGCCTTGAATAAACTAAAGTTCTAACTTGAATTACAGGAAAGCAATCTACCTATTGCAGAGTTCAATGTTTAAAGAAGTAATTGTCCAAATAATCCTGTATTACATTAAAGAAATAACAGACTGGAAAATAAATCCTTCAATACACTGCAAAAGGAAAGACCACTATTCTATAACCAGAGAACAAGACCCTATTCCCAAAGCAAGAATCTTCAGCACCTGTTTCCGATCATCACACTTCATGGACCCATTTCTTAACTGAAATAACTGACACACATATTGAAAGTTAACTATCTCTGAACTGAGAACATGACCCTAATTCCTAAGCAGGAATCTTCAGCACCTGTTTCTGATTAGCACACTTTCAGGAACTCATTAAAATAATTGATATGCACTGAAGGCTAACTATCTCTAACAGAGAACAGGACCGTAATTCCTAAGCAGAAATCTTTAGCACCTGTTTCTGATTAGCACACTTTCATGAACTCATTAAAATAATTGACATGCACTGAAGGCTAACTATCTCTAACAGAGAACATGACCCTAATTCCTAATCAAGAATCTTCAACACCTGTCCCTGATTACCGAGATTTCATAATTTCACCAAGCAGGATTGCTAACTAGAATGATTAACAATTACCCAAGCATGAATCATATGAAAACAATGTAACAATCGGTAAAACAGAGTTTCAGCAAGACAGAGTTCAGTAAAGTAGTGTTTCAGCAAAACAGAGTTCAGTAAAGTAGTGTTTCAGCAAAACATAATTTAATCAAGGCATAAATAGAAATCACACTAACACACTACAAAGCTAATGGGTGAACCTTGTGAAGAAGGTGGGCCTTCCCTTCTCACAAGATTCCACTGAAACGAAAGGGACTAGAGAGAAATGCTCATAATAGTCTTTTATTCATCTGTCAATGTATCATATTACAATCTGAGGTAAAACGCGTGCTTCCCTGTAAATTCTTTCTTAGTACAAAAACATATCCTTTCGAATGGTGATTTCCTCTTATTTAAAGAGGAGGATCCCTTCAATACAATTTAATTAACTAATTACAGGTGTACATTTGAGTCCTATTCTTAGTCAGATCGACTTTCTAAACTGGAATAGGATGTCATAGTCTCCTGCAACAGAAGGCTATTACAAGTGCTGAGTGTGGTGTTGTTGTTGCGGATGAAGTAACAACTTCTTTATTTGTCTCTTGTTACTGTTGTTGTATGTTGTTTAAGCATCGCAAATCACAGGCTCTTTCAGCCACAGGATTTGCGTTCTGACTGTTTCAGCACTTCTCAGGCAGCAGCGATGGTTGATGCTAGCTCAAGGTGCGACTGTTGTAGTCAATTCTGTGTGAGTTGTTGTTTCAGCATCGTTGACCACGGACTGTGTAACAGCTTCTTCTGTGTTTCAACATCATTGACTACGAACTGTGTAACAACGTCTGTATGAGTTGTTGTTTCATCATTATAGACCACGAACTGTGTAACAACTTCTTCTTTTTTTCAGCATCGTTGACTACGGACTGTGTAACAACTTCTATATGAGTTGATGTTTCATCATTGTAGACCACGAACTGTGTAACAGCTTCTTTTGTGTTCAACATCATTGACCACGAACTTTCTAACAACTTCTTCTGTATGAGTTGTTGTTTTAGCCACAGGGTTTGCGTGCTTTAACTGTTTCAGCAACAAGCCTCAATGCTAATCTGCAGTTCGAACTATTTCAACACTTATACATTTCTAATCAATGGTTAAGTACGAGAGTAATGTAAAATTATATACAAAACAGATTAAACATATAGTAAGGAGAAGAGACGTTGTATACCTTTGGAAAGATAGGATAAAGTGATAATATGAGTTTAAATGTGAGTGAAACAAGAGTGTAGTGGTGGAAAAAAGTATGGGCAAAAAGGTACATTGTGTGGTCCTAACATCCCCCCCAACTTAAAATGTTGCATGTCCTCAGGCAACTTCACTCTGAATCAGAATATGAATATCGAATCTGAGCATGCAAGTTACTCAAGCAATAGCTGTGGAAGTTGATGTCTGTTGGACCTCTGAACCCTTGAATGCGTTGTAACCTTTTCCATGCTGCTGTTTCGGCCTTCTTGGGAAACTTATAATGGACTTGATATTTATCTGCTGGCAACCAGAGGATAGGAAAATGAAACTGGTACCCTATCCAACTCTCAACACATTGCTGAACACACTTGATGTAGTTAGGTACCCTAGAGATTGCTATCTCGAGATTAGTGGGGCTAAAAGGATTGTGCTCCTGTCTTTTCTCAGTAGATTGCTGCCAAAACAAGTTGTTTGCCTATAGGGAAGCAATCTTTGTGGATCTAATGGAGTGCTGAAAATCCTGAAGCACTGTTATCTGTAGTTGCTGAATGTGTTCAGTCATCCCAGGGTTCTTTAAACACTGATAATATTTTGTAACAAAGGTGGTAGCGTTTTGTGTCTCTGGCCTTATCCAGAGAAGGCGATTATCCTCATTATGCTTGGCAGCTAGGAAGTCATCCTACCATATAATCTGATTGTTGAATAAGGAGGTGAGTGCCCGAATCTGGATGTTACCGATGAGAAGGTTAAGGTTAAGCTGTCGGTTCTCAGGGATGGTCTCATTATGAAAATATGCTTCACAGAGGAGGTGTTGATCCATAGCAAAGGCTTTTGCAAAGGTTTTGAAAAAATCTGTTGGATGTAACACTCCATGGGGTCTGCCTTCTGTGATTGATTTGATCTGAAACCATGTAAGTCGTTCCATGAGGAACAAGGAATAATTACAGGATGGTTTCCTTGCAGCCAATATCTTTTGTGCCAAGTCAAATATCAGGAGCACTCTGCCTTTTAGCTCTTTATTCTATTTCTTAAGGGCATGAGCTTCCTGGCGTGTTTGCTCCAAAGCTTCCCAATTTGAGTAGGTATGATTTATCTAGATTTGTCTGTGCTCTTGCAGGCTTTTGGCCTGTGTAGCAGCATACTCTTTTTTCCATTTCTGTATTATTGCCTGCTCATCCCATGGCTGAGTTTGTGTTTCAGCATTACAAGTAGTAGGCTGAGGTAGGGTCTAAGTGGCCTTTTCCACAAAGGTGTGGGTATTAATCTGGGTGGGAGGGGAAAATTCATCAATAGGCAATGTTTGTACAGCTTTATTAACAAAAGCAGGGGTTTCATATTTGACATTTATTGCAGGGCAGGGTTTAGTCTTAATTCTAGAAGGTCTTGCTGGTTCTTATGTTTCAGCTGTAGCTGGTTCTTGTGTGACAGCTATAGCTGGTTCTTGTGTAACAACAAGTTTTTCTTCTTTGACTCCAAAAGTTGAAGGAGCAGGGGGAGCTCCTGGTATTGGGGTTTGAATAACTTTGTAGCCTGCTTAATAGTAGATATCCCCACATTGACAACACATATATTCTCTACACTAATTCTTTGTTGTAGTTCCTTCTGACATGGTCGCTGTGCAAGCTAGGGTGTGAAAATTAAGTTCCTTCTCATAGGATTCCTTTGTTGTGGCTAGCTCTTGCTTGTAGGCTTCCAGTTCAGATTTTAGGAACTCATTTCCTTGTAAGACAGAGGCCATTGTTGGTTCTGGTTGAGGAGTGACTGGTTCTTGTGTAGCAGTCACAGCCGCACTGGATGGTTCTTATGGAGCAGCTACAGGATCAGCAGCTGCTTCTTGTTGTAAGGAAAGTAATGTTGGAGCACCCTGGACCTCTGATTCCTGTATCTCAATATCAAAATCAGTAGCTGGTTCTTGTGTTTCAGCTGTAGCTGGTTCTTTTGTGGCAGCTATGGCTAGTTTTTGTGTTTCAACCAATGAATGAGTAGCTAGTTCTTATGTTTCAGCTACTGAATGGGTAGCTGGTTCTTGTGGTTCAACTACTTGATGAGTAGCTGGTTCTTGTGTTTCAGCTACTTGATTTGAAACGGATGATGTCGCAACACCCTGGGCATCTGGGTCTTGTGTTTCAGTGCCCGTGGGTGGGATAGGCAAAGATTCCAACATTTGGGAGGTTGGAGGTGTACGGGGTATTAGTCGGATGGGTTGGGGGTCTAGGGTAGTGGCAGTAGTGGCTGCCCTTATTGAGGCCCTTGTTCATTTTCTTTGTAAAAAGGGCGAAAAGAAAGGAATTTGTTTTTGTTTTTGTGGGGGTTTTTCCTCAATGATGGGGTAGGGAGAATTGTCTGGTTCAGAATCATCGCTAAGAATATGAAGGGCAGGAGTGGATGATTCTGGTAAAGTGTGGGGCGGGCTTGGTATGGTAGGGGGGTTAATTGGACTGATTGGGTCTATAAGTGGACTGTTAGGTATTTCTGGAGAGTCTGGAGGGTTTTGTGGTTGTTGTTCCTGAAGATTTTCAGGAATTTCAGCAGCTTCTTGGGGATCAATAGGTGGGTTATTTAGTGGAGGGTTTTGTTGAGAAAAACCTTTTTGGATGAGAAGTTGAACGAGACGGTGATGGGTGAGTGAAAGGGTGGGATCTTTAGCCTTTTTTCAATAGTGCGACATATTCTTAAGACAACCGAGAAAATAATAAGGAATGTTCACCAATCTATTATGTCGTAAATGAGACAACATAACAAAATCATGCTGGTAGACTACCTGGTATCGGCCTTCGCAGTTAAGGTAGTGTTTGACGAATTTTTCAACTTCTGGCCATAGAGGCAGCAACGAGCTGAGTCGGACATCCCGACCTTTAGGTTCAATTTGTTCCCCTAGCAAGAGGAAATCCTGCTGGGCATTCAGGATGATATGTTTGCGGCTGAACATGCGAAGGCCATTGGTAGGGAGACCCGAAACCTATGCTATATCCTCTTCTGTAACTGAAATCCAAACCCCTTGAACAATGGAATGGTCTTCCTAGATATTTTGAGCAAATTGGAGAACCTGTTGTTGATCATACCACTGGAGTCTCTAGAAATAACCGAGCCATCCTTGCTGCAGAAAAATTTGATAGGCTACTGGATAGTGTTATAACAGGGCTGTCGTGGTGGGTTCGTACCATATAACAGAGCCTCCCATAGCTACCAGCTCGGTAAAATACACCGTCAAAGAGTTTGTGTAACAACTTCTGTGCAGAGTGAGTTTTTCGAGTGAAGGCATGCAAATGGTGGTGAAATAAAACGAAAGGATGGTAAATAGGAATGGTGGTGGTTGATATGTGTGGAATGATGGTATACAAGTTTGATATTTCTTCCCCCCTTTTTAAGTGCAGCTCATAATGATTTTACATGAGTGGTAATAATGATTTGGAATCTTCTCATTAACTATAGCTTAACTGTAATACATAGAATTTACATACCTCGTCTTTACCTTTTGATTCGTACTTAAACAAAATATAATGCCTGTCCGTAATAGTTCTGCAGTGGCCGTGGCAGAGACTTTTGATTTGTTAGATGAATTGTATCGAGGATTTGTTGATTGGAAGGACAAAATGTAGTATAAGAGCGCAAATGCTTATTGACAGAAAATGCCAAAAACTTGGTGTTTCAGCCGTAGGAGGAACAAAGAAATGTTTGCTGAAGAGTGATGTTGCAGAATACTACTGAGGAAGTGGTGTTTTAGCAATAGAAAGAAGGGCAAAACAATTGCTGAACGGTGTTGTTTCGTCAATGGGGAAATGTGAAGAACTGCTGAATAGTGGTGTTTCAACAATGGAGGAAAATGGTTTGAAGTTGCTGACAGTGGTGTTTTAGCAATGGGGAAAATGGTGTGAGGTTGCTGACAGTGGTGTTTCAGCAATGGGGAAAATGGTGAAAGGTTGCTAACAGTGGTGTTTCAGCAATGGGGAAAATGGTGTGAGGTTGCTGACAGTGGTGTTTCAGCAATGGGAAAATTGTGTGAGGTTGCTGACAGTGGTGTTTCACCAATGGGGAAAATTTGCGTCTTCTTGAAGTAGGATCGTCCTTTCTTAGTGGGCCTGTGCTTTGATCAGGAATCTGCAAAAATCGATTGTAACATAGTATTTCTTGACAAGGATTATTAGTAAATGAAATCTAATCTAATACTAAAGAAATTAACTTAAAAAGAATTAATTGCAATGAGGGGTAGGAGCCCCCTCTAAAAAGAGGTAATGAGAGTCTACCACACATGTGGCCTTAAAATCTTGTTTGGAAATAGGGCGCTGGTACAGATGGAGCTGATGACCATTTACAAGTAACGGTGTTTTAGAGTCATCGATTGTGAGGAGCCTTACTGTTCCATTGGGGAAAACAGTGTCTACTTCATAGGGTCCAAGCCATCTTGTACGTAGTTTCCCTTGAAATTATTTGAACCGAGAATCATATAGTAGGGCCCAATTACCTTTTTGGAACTACTTATTCTTGATAGTTTTGTCATGCCATTTTGATCTTTGCTGTTGAATCATAGTTGTCTGATGAATGGCATCTAGTCTTTTCTCATCCAATTCATTAAGATGTTGCAACCTGGCTGTTTGTGCATCGGTCAAATCAAGGTTGACAACTAAAGCAGTCCTTAAGGTTTTGATTTCAAATTCCATAGGAAAGACAACACTCTTTCCATAGACTAATTCATAGGGAGAGAATCCTGTTGTATTTCTCCAGGTAGTTCTGTAGGCCCATAATGCTTCAGGGAGCCTGTAAGACCAGTCCTTTCTGTTTTCCTTCACTGTTTTTCTAAGAATGGCTTCTATTACTTTGTTTTTTCTTTCCACCTGTCCATTAGCTCGAGGGTGGTATGTTGTAGTCATTCTATGCCGAATATGATATTTTTGAAGCATGGATTTAAAAACATGAGAGGTGAAAGGAGGTCCTCCATCTGTAACTAATTCTCTTGGCACTCCAAACCTGATGAAGATGTCTTCGGATAAGAAATCTATAACTGCTTCTTCGGTCGCTCTATGGAGTGCTTTAGCCTCCACCCATTTGGTCATATAGTCTGTGCAGACCACTATGTAAACTTTTTGATTGGATGGGGGGTTAATGGGTCCTACAAAGTCTAAGGCCCATCTTTCAAATGGTTCAAGTACTATCTGGGGGTTTAATGGCATTTCATCTCTATGATTAGGTTGGCCCACTCTTTGGAAGCTATCACAGGCCTGGACATATTTCTTTGCATCTTTGAAAAGTGAGGGCCAATAGTACCCCATCCTGAGAATTTTATGTGTTGTTCTCTTATCAGCAAAATGCCCTCCACAAGGGCCATCATGAGAGATTCCTTTCATATCTGTATAGTCCCATGCGAATGCTTCTTTATTTTCCAGAAGTAACTTCATTAATTGTTGTGTTTTAGCATCTGTCAAGTTAGGGTTTATGTTTAGTGTTTTGCCAGGTTCAATTTCTATTGGTATGCTTTTAGAAGAGATGGTGGCAGATGTTTGAGGTGGGTTTTTGGAGTTAAGGTTTTCTTGATTATCTGACTCCAACAATGCAGCTAACTGGTTGTGACTTTCTGGAGTCACAGAGGAGGGTTCACAAATAAAATTATTAATTACTTCATCCTCGGTGTTGTCTTTAAGGCTTAGAGCTTGTCCGATAGTCAAAATGGGTTGAGTAAGTTGATCATCGAAGTCTACCCATACAGAATTATCA
>ML784737.1:170984-181686 GCA_009831015.1 Picea engelmannii
TTTGGTGGAGTACCTGATGGTAAGGAGAGTGGTTGTAGAAATTGTGATTGAGGTAATTGATTTGGGAAGGGGAGTTGTTGTCCTCTCCAATTTGGATTCCATTGGTTCTGATATGGTTGTTGTTGTTGTGGAGGCCAAGGAGTACACATTGATGGATCAACAAAGGGTGGGTTAGTTTGTTGCATGGGTGGGTAATTCACTTGATTTGGATATTGCATTTGATTATTGGGGGGGTAACTCATTTGATTGAAAGAAGGATAGTTATTCCAATGATTAGAAGATGTAAATGGCATGTTAGGATTCATACCTTGTCCCCGCGGTTGCCATTGTCTTCTCCGTGTCAGCAGATAGACAACTTCAGCTTCTTCATTGGTTGGTTGTAATGCTGCCTTGATTCCTAGTAGAGAAGGAAATTATTGAGTCTCATGATCTTTATCACAGATGGTGTAGATTGGCTTTTTGTCCAATGGACATTCCCTTTGTGGGTGCTTGTCTCTGCATTTAGAACAAAAGACGGACAGGGCTGCTTCTGCTTCTGCTTGCTTCTTTTGGATCTGCAGGGTGTCAATTTGTGAGGCAAAAGAGATTAACATTTCAGTTTTGAAACCTTCAAGTAAATTACCTATCTCGGCTCTTGTTGCTCCCCCACTCCCTGATTTTTGGACTCTTGAAAATGTGGTGTCCCTGCTGTTTGATCTATTTCTTGAAGCTCCTCTTGAACATCTTTTGCATAAGTTAACAATTTCATCGTATGATTCCTTAGATATGTCCCCTTTTCCAAGCATTTTCAACATATATAGATAGTCATCCCTTACTGCTTTTAATAATATAGTTTTGAGAATATCGTTACTTACATTGGGGTGAATGGATCTTTGTAGATTATACTGTAGCCTTTCTACAAAGTCCTCTAGATTTTCATCCTCTTTCTGCATCATCTTAAATAGTTCCTCCCTTTTTTCTCTTGTTCGGCAATAGTCCTGGTACTTATTCAGGAATTTCTGTTTCATTTGGTCCCATGTTGTGATTACATGGCTTCCAAGACTCATGAACCATCTTAGTGCATTTCCTTTCAATGTTGCTGGAAATAGCTTTAATTTTTTAGCATTGGAAATGTAATCATAACTTTTGCATAATATATAACACTCAAAAAGGAATTCATCAGGATCTTCTGAAGACAAACCATGAAAATTAGGTAGTGTTGAGAGTGGAATGTTCTTCATGGGGGCTACCCCTCTAGGAAGATCACCAATAGGAAATCCTAATGTGGAAAAAGAGTTTTCATCATTTACCTCTCCTTCAGGACCTGCCTGTTCTTCATGATGCAATTCTTCATTGTACTCATCCATGTTTTCTTCTGTCTGCACCCCTGCTGCACTTGCTCTATCCTCAATGTTTCCTGCTGGTTTCTGGACTGTCTCAGGACTCCAAACTTTTTTCCCCGTCTCAAAATTTGCTTGAAATGAAGGTTGGGATTTTGGTTTCCGAGAGTTTGGTCATTGAGCAGCAGATTCAGACTTTGATATAATTTCATCAATATAAGTCTTTCTTCCTCCTCTTCCTCTGCCCATGCCACCTATAGGGTCAGTGTCTTTGGGGTCTCCGCATCCTCTCATGCAATCTTTGTATCTGAAAAATCATAAGTGCTTTTGAAATCTATAATTACCTTCCCCGGCAACGCCGCCAAAATGTTGGTCACTATAATTGCTTATTTAACTAAACAATCAAGTGCTACATAAAATGTCAACCCAGGGAAGTCTGTTTATTTCAAAGGTAAGCATGCACTATATATGCTCAATCTCAAAAGCAACCTAGAGTTGTAGTAAAAATATATTAATCACACTTTGCCTTGAACAAACTGAAGTTCTAACTTGAATTACAGGAAAGAAATCTACCTATTGCAGAGTTCAATGTTTAAAGAAGTAATTGTCCAAAGAATCCTATATTACATTAAAGAAATAACAGACTGGAAAAGAAATCCTTCAATACACTACAAAAGGAAAGACCACTATTCTATAACCAGAGAACATGACCCTATTCCCAAAGCAGGAATCTTCAGCACCTGTTTCCGATCATCACACTTCATGAACCCATTAATTAACTGAAATAACTGACACACATATTGAAAGCTAACTATCTCTGAACAGAGAGCAGGACCCTAATTCCTAAGCAGGAATCTTCAGCACCTATTTCTGATTAGCACAATTTTAGGAACTCATTAAAATAATTGATATGCACTGAAGGCTAACTATCTCTAACAGAGAACAGGACCCTAATTCCTAAGCAGGAATCTTCAACACCTGTTTTTGATTAGCACACTTTCATGAACTCATTAAAATAATTGACATGCAATGAAGGCTAACTATCTCTAACAGAGAACAGGACCCTAATTCCTAAGCAGGAATCTTCAGCACCTGTCCCTGATTACCGAGCTTTCATAAATTCACCAAGAAGGATTGCTAACTAGAATGATTAACAATTACCCAAGCATGAATCGTATGAAAACAATGTAACAATCAGTAAAACGGAGTTTCAGCAAGACAGAGTTCAGTAAAGTAGTGTTTTAGCAAAACAAAGTTCAGTAAAGTAGTGTTTCAACAAAACAAAATTTCATCAAGGCATAAACAGAAATCACACCAACACACTACAAAGCTAACGGGTGAATCTTGTGAAGAAGGTGGGCCCTCCCTTCTCACAAGATTCCCCTGAAACTAAAGGGACTAGAGAGAAATGCTCAAAACAGTCTTTTATTCATCTGTCAATGTATCATATTACAATTTGAGGTAAAACGCATCCTTCCCTGTAAATTCTTTCTTAGTACAAAAACATATCCTTTCGAATGGTGATTTCCTCTTATTTAAAGAGGAGGATCCCTTCGATACAATTTAATTAACTAATTACAGGTGTACATTTGAGTCCTATTCTTAGTCAGATTGACTTTCTAAACTGGAATAGGATGTCCTAGTCTCCTGCAACAGAATGCTATTACAAGTGCTGAGTGTGGTGTTGTTGTTGCGGCTGAAGTAACAACTTCTTTATTTGTCTCTTGTTATTGTTGTTGTATGATGTTTTAGCATCCCAAATCGTGGGCTGTTTCAGCCACGAGATTTTTGTTCTGACTGTTTCAGCACTTCTCAGGTAGCAGCAATGGTTGATGCTAGCTCAAGGTGTCGCTGTTGTAGTCAATTCTGTGTGAGTTGTTGTTTCAACATTGTTGACCACGGACTGTGTAACATCTTCTTTTGTGTTTTAGAATCGTTGACTACGGACTATGTAACAGCTTCTGTATGAGTTGTTGTTTCATCATTGTAGACCACATACTGTGTAACAACTTCTTCTATGTTTCAACATCGTTGACTACGGAGTGTGTAACAACTTCTATATGAGTTGTTGTTTCATCATTGTAGACCACAGACTGTGTAACAACTTCTTCTTTTTTCAGCATCATTGACCACGGACTGTGTAACAACTTATTCTGTATGAGTTGTTGTTTCAGCCACAGGGTTTGTGTGCTTTAACTGTTTTAGCAACATGCCTCAACGCTAATCTGCAGTTCGAACTATTTCAGCACTTATACATTTCTGATCAACGGTTAAGTACGCGAGTAATGTAAAATTATATGCAAAACAGATTAAACATATAGTAAGGAGAAGAGACGTTGTATACCTTTGGAAAGATAGGATAAAGTGATAATATGAGTTTAAACGTGAGTGAAACAAGAGTGTAGTGATGGAAAAAAGTATGGGCAAAAAGCTACATTGTGTGGTCCTAACAACCCCCTCATCTGACACAATGTGCCCCAACAGTTTCCCTTCTTTCATGGCAAATAATGAATTCTTTGGATTTAATGATAGACCAAACTTTCTGCATTTCAAAAAGACCCTTCTTAAATGGTCATGATGTTCTTTATCAGATTTTGAGAACATTGTTATGTCATCCAAATAAATGACCACAAACTTGTCCCTTTCTCCAATAAAAGCTATGTCCATGGCTCGCTGAAAGGTTTCTCCTGCATTCATCAATCCAAATGACATCTTAGCATAAATGAATGTACCCCACGGAGTGGTAAAGGTTTTCTTCTCTCTTCATGGGATTTGTCTAGTAGTTGCATCCTGCCAAATGTCTTTATACCAAATGCATCCAAATGCGATCCAAATTCATCACATTATATTTGGCGGGATCCAAATGCCTCATTTCTAAAACTTGACACAAGACCTGATCTTTGCACGGACATCAGTGAAGAGACTAGGCCAAAAATACCCAACCCTAAGAATCTTATAGGTTGTGGTTCTCCATAAGTGATGACCCCCACATAAACCATCATGAAAATCACACGTAATCTTTTGGGTTGCAAGTGGGTCTACACATCTCAAAATCACTGCTAAAGGGTCTTTCCAATATAAAACTTGATCTATCAGACAATATTTAATTGATTTGAGCTTCAAATCTCTTACCTTGCTCTTTTCCATGCCATTAGGAGGCTGCAACTTATGTAGGAAAAATATAATGTCTTTATACCAAATGCATCCTGCCAATGGGGGTGTGACTTGAGGATCTTCATCAGACAACCCATCTTGCTGATTCTCTGAATAAATGTTGATGAAATTGACCCCCAAGGATTTATAATTAGATTTAGCCAACAACCTAGCTAAACCTTAACCTTTAACCAATTTGGTAGGCTTTATTTCAAGATAAAATTCAAGGATATTGGCAATCCACTTGCTCCTTCTTCAGTCTGACTTAATGGTTTCTCTTTGAAAATATTTCCATTTATGGGGTGAGACGAGGTCTCAACTACTACCCCTATCTTCAATAACTTCCTCCATTGGGACTAGGACGAGGCCTGACACCCATGAATGCTTTCTAGGCGGTACCCACGACTTCTTCAAGTCAATCCTGACGCCTCGAGGCTCTGTAAATCCTCGTGAAATCGACACCCTTTCCTTCGCATCCAAGAGCTCTTGGTGCTAGCCTCTTCATCATGCGACCTAGGCCACAACTTGGTGCTCAGTTCCCAAGCACGTCACCATTTCACATTTTGGGAGTCTCCACTCCACTTGATTCCAAGTATCGTGATGCAAGAACTTGGGAAATGGCCTTTTTAAATCGACGGTCAGATATGCTATGCATCCGACAACCGTGATTGCTTCCTTGAAGACCTGAGTCACCAATCATGCGTTGAGTGCTTACCTTTATTCTTGGGCCCACCTCTTATGTGACCTAGGGCTGTGACCATGGGACCAATTCCTGGTTGTTTCACAACTTCGTGTTTCGGGTTCTTACACCGTGCTCCATGCTAAGACCCTCGATTCACGAAATCACGACTTCTCAAATATGGTGCCATGCATCCCTATGAATCGGATGATCCTTGTTGATTTCAGGTTTCAAGAGTTTAGACCTTTGACGAACAACTTTTAACAATATTTTGGACTCCCGATTCCCATGATTATTTTCTATCGTTGATCTCTCCTAATGAGATCTAGGGACCAGATTTAAAAATTTGCTCGACCTTTTCGACTTGGTGCTCATGGCTACGGTATTTGTAAACAAAGACTTGGGCGATGGTGGTGAGCTTGGGAAAATAGAACAATCAATGACCGAAACAAAAGAGATAAGTGCTCAGATTTAAGGTAAAGTGGAGAGCTTCAGGCCAAGACCTTTCATGCAAGACCTCAAGTGAAACCAAGTCGTCCAAATAACAAAAGGGAAAGACCTAAAGGCATGGTTTGTGAAAGATAGAGAGACAAGGCAAGGCAAAATACATGGGTATATCGATACACACCTATGGCCCTTGACAACTTTATGTGATAACATTTGGCTCCACAGGGGATAGCATGCTCCCTGCAAGCTGCCAAGAATGTGCAGTTCTAGTGCCTTATCCATTGGGCTATGGAGTCTTCCATAAAAATAAAAACGAAAAGAAAAATGATATTTACAATGACATGGGAAGCCTCTCATGGATTTAAGTAACAAACTTCTTTAGAAAATTCCCATTTACAGGGCTACCAAAAATTTCAGCATCCTCCAAATCCCGCAATTTGTAAGTGTTATTGGAAAAAACCTCAGAAATTTTGAACAGGCCAATCCATAAGGCCTCAAATTTACCATGCTTTCCCTTTTCTTGTTTATATGCTTCCCACTTGAGTACTAGATCTCTGAGCTGGAAATCATTTTTCCTTACTTTCATGTCAAAATCCTGCTTGATCTTTTGTTGATGGTCATGGGCTTTGTCCAGTAGTTGCATCCTACCAAATATAATGTATTTAAACCAAATGCATCCTGTGAATGGGGGTGTGACTTGAGGATCTTCATCAGACAACTCAACTTGTTGATTCTCTAAATAAATGTTGATGAAATTGACCCCCAAGGATTTATAATTAGATTCAACCAGCAACCTAGCTAAACCTTGACCTTTAACCAATTTTGTAGGCTTTATTTCAAGATAAATTCAGTTATCTTGGCAATCCACTTGCTCCTTCTTCCATCTATGTCAGGCTAAATGAGGATCGCCTTCACAAAAGTTGAAGGGACATATGCAATGACCTTTGAATGTAACACATAAACTCTGAAATCTTTGAGAGCTTTAACAAACACATAGGCCTGTTTTTCCATGATGTCATATTTTATTTCAACATCTCTTAGTGCCCTACTAAAAAATGAAATGGGATTCTCTAACCCTTCAACATTCTTCTGCAATAAAACAACTGCTACTGTGTTAGATGAAGCAAAAGAGAAAATCAGAAACTCCTTGGAGTAGTCAAGACTGATATGCACATGTGCTTCATTCAAGGCCTTCTTTATCTGATTGAAAGAATTACGAGCTTCATAAGTCCACTTGATCTCATTTCCCTTCCTCAGCATGGTTGTGATAAACTTTACCAGCTCAGCAAAATTCGAAACAAACCTTCTCAAAAAATTAATCTTTCCCAAGAAGGATTGAACTTCTTTCTTGGATATAGGGGGTGACAAATTTTGGATAGCTTCTACCCTGCTTGGATCAAGCCTTACCCCCTCATCTGACACAATGTGCCCCAACAGTTTCCCTTCTTTCATAGAAAATAATGAATTCTTTGGATTTAATGATAGACCAAACTTTTTTCATTTCAAAAAGACCCTTCTTAAATGGTCATGATGTTCTTTATCATATTTTGAGAACATTGTTATGTCATCCAAATAAATGACCACAAACTTGTCCCTTTCTCCAATAAAAGCTATGTTTATGGCTCACTGAAAGGTTTCTCTTGCATTCATCAATCCAAAGGGCATCTTAGCATACATGAATGTACCCCATGGAGTGGTGAAGGTTGTCTTTTCTCTGTCTTCATGCAAGACAAAGACAAGGGGTAATTGTCTTTCATAGAGCCTCTGTAATATATGTTCCATTTTGGGCAAGGGGTAATTGTCTTTCATAGAGCTTCTGTTCAGATTTCGGAAATCCACACAAAATCTGATTTCTCTATTTTTATTTCTCACGGGGACCAAGTTGGTCACCCATTCAAAATACCTCAAAGGAATGATAATCCTGGCATCCAAAAGCTCTTTTACTTCTTTCTCCATAATGGGCAGTAGCATAGGATTTATTTGTCTCAACTTCTACCTAAATGGCTTGGACTCTTCCTTCAATGGGATCTTGTGCTCAATGATACTTGTGTCATATGTCCTGAGATATTCATATGTCCAGGCAAACACATCAACAAACTCTTTTAACAACTCAACATATTCATCCCTTTGCTCTCTTGACAAGCTACTTGACAACTTGACAAATTTGGGATCTTTCCCTGTACCAATATTGTACTTAGTTATATCAGCATTATCAGTTGAGCCTTTAACCTTTACTACCACATCATTCCCATCGAACAACCTTTCTAAAGGAACTAGTCCCTTCAGAATGTGATTGCTAGGCAGTTGAACAACATGATGATTGACAATTTTGTTTAGAAAAACATTAGTATGAGGATTACTTTCATAATCATGATCTTGGTCAATATGTAATGCAAAGAATTCATCAACAGACTCAAGAAATTTTTTGATCTCAAGATCATCCTCAAACACCTTCCAATGCTTGACATTTTCAGGTATAGAGGGTCTATATTTTACCTCCACATCATATTTGAGTTTAGGTGGCAGTGGGACTCTGAAATGGCTTGCTAAAACAACCAAAGAATCACCCATGGTATTTTCCTTTCTTGGAATAAATGAAATGTTGAAAGCTAAGAAGAAACTGTCAATTATTTCCCACAACTCATTTATGTAAGTTCTAAGCCTAGGGTGCTTATCTTGATAAATATTTTTGATTTGATGAGTAATTAGCTCTGCATCCCCAAATACTGATAGCTCTTCAATTCCCATGTCTTTCGCATCCCTTGAACCCAAAACAAGATCTTCATACTCTGGCACATTGTTGGTGGCTTCAAATTCCAACTTGTAAGATAGAGGTATAGTCTCTTGATAAGGTGAAACGAAGATTACTCCAGCACCAACACCTTCCTTAGAAGAGGCTCCATCAAAGAACATCTTCCAAACAGGGGTAGTTGGAGGACGAGTTTCACAAGAAGTGATGGACTGTTTTCTGATTTTAAGAGGGATTTGAGGAGCATCAGTGAACTGCAATATGATGAATCCCAAATCGGTGTCAAGGGAAAAAATAGGATGGTTGGTTGGGTCTGCTTCATCACTAATGATGTAAGCCAATTGAGCTTCCCTATAAAGTCTTCTATGCTCACCCCCAAATACGGGAATGGTGGCATATGTGAGGTTCATTTGTAAAGTTCCCCCAAGTATTTCTATCCAAGATCTTGACAATAGCATGCCAAACTTGGGCCGAACATCAGCCACTACAATGTCCATGACCACACTTTTCATGGGCAACTGAAATAAGGTCACAACCAGATCTTTGATGACCCCAAGGCACTTCACTTTCGTAGAGTCAAAGGAATATAAGTCATGGTAGGCCTTTGTGATCTCTAATCCAAGTTCACCCGAGACTGTTTTGGGCATGAGATTGTGCGATGCCCCTAAGTCTAACAAACAATTATGCAACACCTTATCATGTATGTTCAGTGATGTATAGAAGGGAGGGGACTAATTGTTTCTATATTCTATCAAAGGACCTAAGATGACCGTTGGCTTTTTGGCGTTTCATCTTGCATATTTACTAAATCAGTGGCTTTTGAGGAGGCTTTAGGAAACAACACTTAAGAAAGACACTCTCTAAATTCTTCAATTTTTATTAGTTCCAAAAATGGTACAGGGATCTTGATTTTTTTGGATCTCATTTCCAAAACTGAAGGAGGATGGAGATTTCAGAATCTCCTTGACTTTTGGGGTAGGATCCTCAATCAAACCTGGGGGGTTTTGAGCATCTTTTTTCTCATTGCTAACTTTCACAGCCTTGGCAGAATTCTCTTCTTTTGAGGGCTGATCTGAAGCATTAGTATTTTCCCCCTTCTTTTTAGATCTCAGATTATATTTACTAATATTCTCTTTTTCCCTCTCTCCCTTATTTAATTCATTTATTTGATTATCCATAAAGGACTCCCCATATGCAGACTTGGTCAAGTGAGGGGATGGAGGGGTGTCACCCAAGCAATGGATTTCAGGATCATCTTCTTCATCCTCCTCATCTTCTTCATCTAAAAGGTTGTTTTGTAAAGGGGTTTGGATCCTTTGATCATCCCTTCCTTTGTTTCTGGGCTCTCTTGGAGGTATCTGAGGAGCATTATTAGGTCTTCTGAAGGTACCTATGTTATTAGCGTTTTGAGTATTTATATAAGTCTGTCTTGCTTCAAGTTTTACCTTCTCCATATCAGCAGAAAGAGATTTTACTAATTTAGTAAGCTCATCATCCTGAGGGTGGGAAGCAGAGGAAGAGGTTGAAGTTTCAGACCTTCCCCTTCTTCTGTCCCTGTTATCCTTACTCTTAAGCTC
This sequence comes from Picea engelmannii, assembly GCA_009831015.1. Classification (NCBI taxonomy): domain Eukaryota; kingdom Viridiplantae; phylum Streptophyta; class Pinopsida; order Pinales; family Pinaceae; genus Picea; species Picea engelmannii. The sequence continues at coordinate 180,909 of ML784737.1, forward strand.
ATTTACTTCCATAATATTGGATTCTTCTTCAATGGTTGCATCTTGCATATGAGCCAAGGAGGTATCTCTCCTTTCTCTTAACAGGAGGCAGAAATCAGGATCAAAAGAACTAGAATAAGTAATCTTTGCAGAGGTTTCTATAGGCTTAAGCTCAGTGGGAATTTTGATATACATTTTATTAAATATCTTCGAGAAGTCAGAAACAGATTCTCCTTTGTTACACATCAAAATTACTCACTTTGATAGTGTCGCAAGTGTCGTCATTACAAAGTTTGCAAGTGTCGTATTTTTCTCACAAGGTCGCAAGTGTCGTATGTTGCTCACCAGTGTCGCAAGAAAGCATGTTTCCATGATGCCTATGTCGTTCCCATAACGACATAATAAGGTCACTTGAAACACCTCAAACATCTGATTTGGAAGAGGAGAAATGAGTCAACAAGCTTGCAAACCTTTTGCCACCTGAAAGCACCCAAAAAACTGAGTTTTGGAGAGGAGCGCTCCCCCTTACACTATCTCGGAGCGCCGACTCTCCCCAATACACTGTCAGGGAGCGTTATAACGCTCCCAGGCCCTTTTGAGGGAGCGTTATATATTTTGAGAGAGATGGCGCCCCCTAAAGCTTACTAAGGGGCGCCACAACGCTCTGATGGCCCTTTTGAGGGAGCGCTACCTATTCTGGGCGGTTGTTAAGCTGTTGAGACGAATGGGGGAAGCTTCTTTTCATTCTTGGAAGGCAGTTGAGCTCGAATCCCTGATCAAGCCATGATCCTAGGGCAGA
>ML784737.1:186339-200152 GCA_009831015.1 Picea engelmannii
AGAGGAACTTACCGAAGGTGAGTTATATCGAGCATGTGTTATCCTCCTCGAGCTCATTAAATTAAAAAGAGGTACTCGTCTATCTGGATGGGGGAAAAATTGAAAGGAACAAGCCAAGCAGTCTCTTGAGAACATCATCCAGCATTTCTTAGAGTCACCCTTGAACACGACACTTTGACACTTTGCACATACATCATAATCCGCTGAACCTCTGCACTGAGCCAATCCTCTGAGTTTCCTTTCACTCCTTTGAGTCACCCGATGCAAGTCACGGTACCCACTGCATAGTTTTGGTCCATGTCATGTTTCGTCGTTGTGCCTCAGTGTTCAAGGGAAGTATCCGTCTCGAGAGTCAGCCATCCCAAATATCTTGCCTCAAAACCTGTGTCAGTCCATGTTCTTTTGATCTACCAATTACATCTCCATGTCCGTTTCGTGTCGTTGATGGGGGATACATCAAGGCCCTCCCTTGACGAGTCTATTCCTGTCGACTTCAACACATTATCCGGGAATTAGGCTTAGAAACCGTTTAGTACTTTGGGACCTGCATGCCTCAATGGCAGGCCTCCTCACATTCGATAGTGGGTTTACATCATTGACCCCTGATCGAATGATTCCACGGATGTTCGACTTCAGCTCATCTATTCACATTCGTTGGAATGTACTAGGGTACCTTGGGAATCATTGACATTAATGGTGATCTCCCTCGCACTTGTTAACGGTTCACACCATTGACCGGTAATCAAGTGGTTTCTGCCATGTTCGACGTGAGGACATCTATTCACATGGTCAGATTCGTACCATATTGGGATTGGTATGAAGACCATGGGTTGAGCCACCACTTTGATACATGCTTTGCCCAGGCTGCGAAGGAGTTTCTATTTGGACAAGAACACATACATTGTAACATAGATCCACTTTGTATTGGTCGTGGCTATGTCTTATCATCTCGTAGATCCACTATGTATTCTTCGTGGCTACGATCATTTTGAGTCACTACAGTATAGATCCACATTGTATCTTTGGTGGCTATACCCCTTTTGTCAATACAATTATGGATACGAAGTGTATTTTATGGCGGCCATACCTTACAAGTCTCGATCTCCCAAGCATAGGTATGCCTGCCTTGGGTTTTGAAATATGTCATGATATTGGTTGGATGTTTGTGTGCAGCTTTTGTCAGGTTCTCCGAGTCTATACCCTTGCTTGAATGTCTACAAATTATTTCAGTTATCAGTTCCTATCTTCTAACTTCATACTTTGGGGGGCAATCTGTTACACATCAAAATTACTCACTTTGATAGTGTCGCAAGTGTCGTCATTACAAAGTTTGCGAGTGTCGCATTTTGCTCACAAGGTCGCAAGTGTCGTATGTTGCTCACCAGTGTCGCAAGAAAGCATGTTGACATGATGCCTATGTTGTGCCCATAACGACATAATAAGGACACTTGAAACACCTAAAACATCTGATTTGGAAGAGGAGAAATGAGTCAACAAGATTGCAAACCTTTTGCCACCTGAAAGCACCCAAAAAACTGAGTTTTGGAGAGGAGCGCTCCCCCTTACACTATCTCGGAGCGCCGACACTCCCCAATACACTGTCAGGGAGCGTTATAATGCTCCCAGGCCCTTTTGAGGGAGCGTTATAGATTTTGAGAGCGCTGGCGCCCCCTAAAGCTTACTAAGGGGCGCCACAACGCTCTGATGGCCCTTTTGAGGGAGCGCTACCTATTCTGGGCTGTTGTTAAGCTGTTGAGACGAATGGGGGAAGCTTCTTTTCATTCTTGGAAGGAAGTTGAGCTCGAATCCCTGATCAAGCCATGATCCTAGGGAAGATCCTCAACTGAAGGAGGAAAATCCTCACCTTCCCCAAGGATATCTCAAGATTGTTAAGCCTCTCCAAGGCTATATAAACAAGCTTTCCAATGGTGAAAGGGGATTGCAAAATAGATGATGTCAAACTTATGATCTCATAAGTGAGGACTGGAAAAGGAGAATTACACCAAACTTATGATCTCATAAGTGGTGTTGGAGCTGATTGGAGGAAAGAATTGAGCATGTGGAACTTATGATCTTGGAGGAAACTTGCAGTCAGCCAAAGGAGAGCAATCATTGAAGCTGCTGTCATCCAGGTTGTGGATCTTTCATGTAAGGGTTAGACGAAGAGGACTTGACGAAGCTGTCGCATTCGCATCTACGATTGTAAGCATCACTATCTTCATTCTCATTAATATGACAAGCTTGGCCTGTTTCTTTCTAGTTTGTGTCTAATGTTGCATGAACTTATCATTTATTGGTAGATCTGTTTTCAAGCTAATGTGAATAGAGTAGGAAGTGGTCATATCTTGTTTTGTCCATAGCTCTCAGCGAGGAGCAAAAGATTAGAGCGCAACTCGGAGCGTGCAGGGACAAACGTCAGTTAAGAGGTACTTCTGTTACTCTCCCTTCTCATGCATTAGGATTAGATAGATTCGAAAGAAATTCAGTGTCCATGATAAGCACTTTTCTGTCTAGGGTTAAGGTCAAGCTCTAGAGGTCGATCTACTTGTCCGCAGGCAGATTTTCCTACAACACCCTTCCTTTTTCTTCATTGATCCAAACTCTGTAATATAGTAAAGGAAATACTTTCTATCCCCCTAATTCTTTGATAAGGCTTCATCTAGGGCTTCAATCCCATCAATATATCTAGGAGGCAAAGCCCTAAACCACTTCCTATCATCACCCTCAAGGATATGAACAAAAATCATCATCCATACATTTCCATCCATGATGACATGACAATCTGTAAAACTGTAAAAGGCTTCAAGGTGTTCCTCCATAGTTGTGTCTCCCTCGCCTGTGAACTTGGGTAACTGCTTAAGGTAGCCATCCACTGGGAGGGAATTCATAGGCTAAGGCAAAACAAGAGGGGCATACCTAGCAGCTATTATAGATTCCATCCTAGTTATTGGGGGATTGGCTCCTACCATTGGAGTGTGAACTAGAGGAGAAGCAGGAGGAGATGGGTTTTGGACAGGCGAGACTGGGGCTGTGCTTCTGGGATAGAAAGGAAAAGGTTGAGAGTTAGGAGATAAAGATGAGAGGATAGAGGTAAAATAGGTTTCCCATTCTGTAACTAGAACAACTCTAATAGGAGGAGGAGTAGGAAAGTCTTTTAAGGTCAAATATCTCTCCTTCCACTTCACCACTTCGGGGGAGAAAGGGGTGTCAAATCTCTCTCCTTCCAAACCAAGAATAGGAGGGGAGAAATCAGCAGGAAAACTCCCAAAATTTAAATTTCTTGAAACTCCAACAATTTGTATAATAGGAGAATCAGAAATAGTTACTGGAGTTTGTAAAGAGGTATTATGGAAATTATCAGAAAAACTTGGTACAACAGTAGAGGTACCTTTTTAGCAGTCTTTCCCTTTCTGATAATTTCCTCTGGGTCAGATTAAGACGTTGCTAGAGGTAGTAGTGAATTGGACCTTGTGTGTATGCCTTTAGGAGCCATAACTAAAGAAGTGGAGTCGAAATAGTGGAGTTGCTAGGTGAAAGTTGCAATCTTGAATGGTACTGATATCTGATGCACCTTCAGAATCAGATCTTCTTTGTCATTCTATCCTAGGGAAATGTTTTCGATTTGTTCCTCGGCACAACGATGCCAAAACTATTAGCACTAAAAGTCACCTCTGGATTGCAACAGAGGTAAGCCCAATACCCATCAGTTTTGTGGTAAAATGTAAATGAGTTTTAGGTGGTCAAATGGAGAAGACTCAATGAGAAATAACGTTCTAACTCAGAAATATGGACTGGCATGCATACGCGATTGAGGTCTGGAATCAAATTCAGTTAGTAAGTTGGAGTAAGGGTGAATAGAGGGAAGACTTTGATGAGGAGAGTGTAGAGGTCTTCCATGGACATCAGGTCTTCCAGCATCCTAAGTAGGAAAAACTTAAACACAATATCCTCTTGAATTCAAATTTCAAAGAAACTAAAAGAAATCATAACAGTACTATAATCAAACATTCATCATAATACAGTTATAATAATTCAAGTGAATCAGTCATTCACAAACTCTCTCAATATCAGAGGCAAATAAGATGGAGTAAGAAAGTTGACTTAGATTAACCAAGATGTCTCAAAAACAAATACATAAGCAGAGAACCAGTGTTCTTCATAAAACTATTACAATAGCAGGGAGCCTAGCTCAACCATTTGACCTTAACAAAATATCAAAACTGCCTATATATGCTAAAAATTGTTGCAACTACCAAGAGCGTGATTGGAACCCTGCATACAAAATTTCCATTCAGCACCCACTCTTTCAGACTGTGCAGGTCTTCTCATGTCAGTTGTGAGACAGGTGCAGTTATGCATTTTATAGGAATATCCATCCAGGGGGAGGCTTCAGGTGGAAAGTCTTCCTTAATGGTTTCTCTCTGCAACGCTTTCCATTTATGGGGAGAGACGAGGTCTCAACTACCACCCCTATCTTTAATAACTTCCTCCATTGAGATCAGGATGAGGCCTGACACCCATGAATTCTTTCTAGGCAGTGCCCATGACTTCTTCAAGTCAATCCTAATGCCTCGAGGCTCTGCAAATCCTCGTGAAATCGACACCCTTTCCTTTGCGTCCTAGAGCTCTTGGTGCTAGCCTCTTCATCATGTGACCCAAGCCACAACCTGGTGCTCAGTTCCCAAGTGCTTCGCAATTTCGCATTTTGGGAATCTCCACTCCACTTGATTCCAAGTATCGCGATGCAAGAACTTGTGAAATGGCCTTTTCAGATCGACGGTCAGATCTGCTATGCATCCGACGACTGAGATTGCTTCCTTGAAGACCTGAGTCACCAATCATGCATTGAGTGCTTACCTTTATTCTTGGGCCCACCTCCTATGTGACCTCGGGCTATGACCATGGGCCTAATTCCTAGGTGTTTCGCGACTTCGCGTTTCGAGTGCTTGCACCATGCTCCATGCTAAGACCCTTGATTCACAAAATCGTGACTTCTTGGATCAGGCGCCACACGTCCCTCTGAATCGGATGGTCCCTGCTAATTTCGGGTTTCAGGAGTTCGGACCTTTGACGAATAAATTTTAACAACATTTCGGACTCCCAATTCTCGTGATTATTTTCTACCATTGATCTCTCTTAATGAGATCTAAAGCCCAGATTTAAATCTTTTCTCAACCTTTTCGAATTAGTGTCCATGGTTGCGGTCTTTGTAAACAAAGACTTGGGCGATGGTGGCGAGCTCGGGAAAACAAAAAAATCAATGACCGAAACAAAAGAGATAAGTGCTCACATTTAAGGTAAAGCGGAGAGCTTCAGGCCAATACCTTTCATGCAAGACCTCAAGTGAAACTAGGTCATCCAAATAACAAAAGGGAAAGACCCGAAGACCTGGCCTGTGAAAGATAGATAGATAAGGCAAGGCAACAAACATGGATTTATCGATACACACCTATGTCCCTTGACAACTTTATGTGATAACAAGCTATATTCAATAGAGGATCTACTCTTCCAATTTCATATTGTTTTATCAGGCGTTGTAGTTCCTGCATAACTCTTTCATCTTTAATAAAATTCATACAAGTATACAAGAAGTCCACAATCTTTCTTACCTCTTTTCCCTTTCTAGGTAGGGCGGACTGATCAAATGTTGGAGGCATTTCACATTCCCTTACTTCTGGTTGTGCCCTAGATGAAGAAGCTTGTTCACCTACAAATTCTCTTCTTACTTCTTCAAAAGTATGCTTTTCTTTCCTGGGATCAAACAATGGCATCTTCTCTGAAGCTCTTCTAATCCCTAATCCATCTATAGTCTTTACTGGGGTCACCCTGTCTTCTCCTGTGGAAGTTCCTCCTCTAGTAATGACAATGACTTTGGGTTCCTCACCGTGAGGTTTAGCTGATATTAGTTGGAATTGTTGGTTTCCACCCCATATTTCCAGAACTTTGGCTAACAATACTGGACAGTCTTCAATGACATGATCAAATGATTTAAAGTAGCTGGAAGTGGTGCAAGGGTTCTGAAAATCCCTTGCCAAATGACCTGGCTAGGCACAGTTATAGAAAATAATCTAACCTCGACCTCGACGAATGCCTCCTCCTCTTCCTCTTCCTCTGAATCCACCACGAGGATTGAAGTTTCCTCTTCTTGGGGAATTGAACTATGCAACATTCCCTTCTTTCTCTAACTCTCATTGAAATCTATATGCATCCCTTGACATTTCATGCATGAGTTCATAATCCCTACAATCCTTCTCATCATGCCCCACAGATTTTAAGAATGTACAATAAATATTGGTGGGTGTCTGGACATATTTCTGCATATAATAACATTCACGGATGTCTAGTTCTACATACCTTGCACCATGGTAAAGTAGTCTTCTTCAAAGGGTTAGGAGCTCCAGAGGCCAAGTATTCGTTAAATAAAGGACAGTGCTCTTTGTCATGGCCCTCTTCTTTACATCTGATACACCAGATGTCTTCTCTTTTCTCCTTTCCTTCATCTTTCTTCATGTCTTCAACCTGCAAAGATAAACTAGTTAATTGATTCAAAATCTGACTCATACCTGGACTGAATTCTCCTACAGGGGTTGCTTCTAGTTTCATGGCAATCTCTAATGCCTCAGCCTGTGAAGCGACCTTCTGTTGCATCAGAGGAACTCTAATGTGTGGCAGGAGGGCTGTGATGAACCAATCCTTATGTTGTTCATCGAGAATCTGAAAACTTAAATGGCATGTCAAGGTCTTAAACCTCTGATCAAATTCCCAAATAGATTCAGTCACCTTTTGCTTGATTTCCTTCAACTTTGTAATGCACTGCGACTCCAACTTAGGCATCTTGAACTCTTCACTCAACACAGTCTTAATGTCATTCAACGATTTAGGCTGTACATATCCTGTAACAAACTTCATATACCAGCTCAATGCACAATCCCTCATGGTAGTACTAAACTGATCCCTCTTAACAGCTTTGTCGGTGACTTTCTTAATGCTCCATACAGCTTCGCATAAGAACCAGTGTTGGTCAGGATCCTCAGATCCATATCCTCTAAAAATGGGTAACCTTATTTCATCTGCCATGGATTTTCCTTGGTTTCTCGATTGAGTATGTACTAAACTACTTGTAACAGTGCTCTAATTTCTCTGGTTACTTTGGTTACTTAATGCTTCTAAAACAACAGGAGGAGTAGTAACCAACCATTTGTTGGCACAGGGGTAGAGCCAGGGTTCAACTCTAACAGCGCACCAACAAACCCTAACTACTGGCCCTTACGGTAGCACCTGTGAAGCAGATGAAGTCTCACTCGAAGTAGCAATAGGGGGGGGGGGTGCAGGACGCAGGTGTCTACAACTAGAAGAAGTGCAAGATGATTCTAGAACAACAATGCACGATAACCTAGAGATTCTTAACAGTCTTACATTTAACTTCGCGAAGTTAGTTATATCTCTTATCTTCAGTAGGGAAAATAACAATGCAATAATAGTATAAAAGATAGCAAATAACACAACATCAACCACATAGAACAACAAGATTTTACGTGGTTCACCCTCTCCCTAGGGCTATGTCCACAGAACTGTGTTTATTGGTAAAGTAGATAAAAATATACAGTTCTATCTGTGCACTCAGCTACAGATCCTTCTCTCTCTCCTCTTTATCTCCTAACCCTGTGCACCCAGCTGTAGATTCGATCTTCGCACCCAGTTGAAGATCCAAACATACAAGAATGCTTTAAGACATAACACTTTTACATCTCAATCGCTCTATCGTATCCTTCTCAACTCTCCTAGACCTCTATGTATCATTCCATGACTCTTAGAAACCCTTGATCGAAGTCCTGGTGCCAAAACCCTAGGTGCCACAACCCCACATTTTACAGACTTCGTTGATATGTTCTTCCTTCTTCTCTGCGAGGTGCTCTAAAGCACCCATTAGTGTCTTCTTTCGCTTGATGACTTGTCCACGACCTATATTCTTTGCTTCTTTGTCTTCCTTAATATTCTCTTTCAACGACTTGCTTTCCTTTACTTCGTTGAGAGTTGTATGTGTCCAAATGAGCTCTAGCATCATGTATTTATACTACTCTTCCTTAGTTGTCTGGGCTGACTTCTCTTTATGGAGGCTAAAAACTCAATATTAATTATTTCCTTTAGTTGACTTGTCTTATAGGGTTATGTCTAATGCTGTAGGGTTTTTTCTTACTTCCCAAAATATTATATTCTTGTCAGGGTTACACGTGGAGGTTTAATACCTCCCGCAACTACCATAATATCAACACTCCCTCCTAGTTAGGGAAGTATTGAAAGCAATGGTCTTGAGCACAAACATACCATTCAATCGGTAGCATCATCATAGCCAGACAAGCTATCTCATGATTAAATCATGAGCACCATCATTACTATCAGTATCATATGATAGCATCAATTGCATCATCTCTTGAAGCCATACTTCATATGAGTAATCGGGCATGATGTTGAATAAGTCACTCACTCCACAGAGTGATACAAGAACTATTCTTCTAATTTGGACATAGGTCCTAAAAGAATAATTGTTCCAACAGATGCTGGAAGCCACGCCATGGGCTACAAGGACTATTCTTCTAATCTGGACATACATCCTAGAAGAATAACTATCCTGCACTATTTTTCGCCTGGAGAATAACTGTCCACCATCACACTGACTATCCATATAGCTGGTAATCATTTCCAACACTACTGGAAATTAGAACAATGCCATTCAATAGAACACAATCGTGTCTATACATTATAGTACACAACTACTATCCAGTGGTACACAACCACACCAAGTAGCACACAACTACTTAATTATTGATGCATAGTCTCAACTAGTGGAACACATCCACCACAACAACATACATATACTATCCAGAGATATACAGTCTCCACAACAATCATATCATTTGATATCAACCTGCATAAAAAAATATCATGATATAAATTGAGTCATTTGGGCCATTCTTCCACTCACATCTGTGAGATCTGGAAGAGTATCTGCCCTTAGAAAGTAAAACATCAGCCATGGGATATCTGGACTATTCTTCTTAAGCACAGAAAAACACCTGTCCCTAATTTTTTTACCTTGGACCATTCACCTAACTGGGCCATTCCTCTGGGACTAATCATAGTGCAACCTGGAGAGAATGAGTCTACCCTAGGGAATGTCTGTCCCTGATTTCTCAACTTGGACTATTCACCTAACTGGGCCATTCCTCTGGAACTAATCATAGTGAAACATGGATATAATGAGTTTTCCCTAGGGAATGATTGTCCTGACCATTTCCTAATGGAAATGGTCATCCTGTACCAACCTCCAAAATAGACCATTCTTCGAAACTGCTCACAACTGTGAACTTCAAAAGAATGACTGCCCGGTGAGGTAGACCATTCTACTTGACCGCTACTCGGAGTGACTACCAAGAAGAATGACTATTCTAGACCATTCCCCCACACTAGCCAGAAGGGGAATCATTGTGTATGGTACATCATCAATCTATCAGACTATTTTCATTACGAAAATGATTGTCCGGTCTGGACCATTTTCCGAATTGGAAAATGCATGTCCGTTAGAAATCTAAACCACCTTCCGAACTAGAAAGGAACTGCTCATCCTAGACCATTTTTCAAACTAAAAAATGATTTTCCATGAATCAATAACATATCAGTGCTCCCTCCCAACCTGGGAGTAATCTCTTCCTTTTTTAATAAGGAATTCGTCTCCACGAGCCCCATCTTGTTTCTTGAGTACACAAAATTTTCATCTTGGATGGAGGCTTTACCAAAATATTTGTTATCTACTCTTCTGTGGAGATATATTGGAGAACCACTTCTCTTTTCTGGACTTCATCATAGATAATATAATGCTTTATCTCAATGTACTTCGGTATGTCATGGAACATTGGTTTTCTCTGAGGGCTTCATATAGCTTTGATCATTACAATATATCATGGTCGAATTCAACACTTTTGTTTCCTGCTAGCTCATGACATCGTGGAAAATCTCAAACTAACAACATATCCAAGTAACACTTCTTATGTCATCATGAAAGTTTTTCATGGATTATCAATCCATCATCTCGGACTTCTGAGTAACCATTATGATACATTATCTCTGTCATAGAAATTTTTCACCACACTTCTAATGTGCATGAGAGGCTTTGCACCAAGTTGTTTGAATCCATACAAGGTCTTCTTTCATATGTATATAAGGGTCTCTTTATGGTATACCTAAGAACCTTGAGGTTGCTCTACATAAGATTCTTGTTCAGTTACTCTGTTGAGGAGAACAGCCCGTACATTCATCTGATGTAAACTCCAACCCATGGATATTGCAAAAGATATAGTGGCTCAGGTAGAGGTATGTCTAGTTACTGGAACAAGCTATCATCATAGTCTTGTCCCTCCATATGGAAGAACCTCTAGTTCTGAATCTCATAATGCATCCATTCATAAGTCATTCATACACTATTCTTCATCACAACTTCCATTTCTTCTGCTTGATTGCTTCTAATGGGTTCAAACCAAGCTGGTTGTCTTAGATTCTCGGTATAATAACTGGTTGTTCTGGCTTTTCTTTCTTTCTTGGAATCTTCATGTTCTTCCTCATGTTTCTCTTTAGATTTTGGGTCCATGCAGTCTTCTATAGATTCCATGCCATGAAGATTACAACTTCTTCCTTTCATCATAGGATCATGGATGTAGATGGACAACCAAGAATACTTAAGGCTTCTTTTCGAAGAAGACTTCTTCTAGAGTCAAATTGAACACGTGTTTCTTATCATGGATGCTACTTTCAATTGGAACATGGACAGATACTTCATAATCCTCAATGGATCATATCATTTAGGATAAGCTCCCTCCTAATCCTTTCTTCATGCATAAATGCATGCTCTTCTTTTGGAATTCTGTAATCAACTCCCTGCATCTAAGAGAGTCCATGCTTCTATCTACATCCTTATTTCCTTCTGCAAAGTGTCACAAGTCTTTTTCTAATTTCCTCTTGATTGTTGAATTCTTTCTGTTTTGACTTCTTCTGGGTCTCTTCAAGTTTGATTCTTATTTCAGCTTATCTGACAGTTGTTACTTATATAATAGCTTCCATAGGAATTTCTACCAAGGGTTGTCAACGTACTTCATCTTTTCATGTGTATTGCTTGACTTGTAGTCATCGTGATAGCAATCCTTATTATGTTATTCTTCCATAGGTATTGTTTCACTTGAACATCTTATCTTCTAAGAAATATATATGCAAGATATGTACATAAACTATGTAAACATGGTATGTACAAGAACTTTGAAGAATATTGTTACCTTGACTTAGAAGAAGAAGTTTGTTTTATCCTGCTTGGCCTTCTTTGAGGGTTTCCTTTTTTCGACAACTGATGCTTCGTATGTTTCCTTCCTTAAGACAAACTTCCTCTTATTCCTGAAATTCTTGAATTTTTGTTCTGAAGGCTTGATCATCGTATTTCTTTTGGGATTTCTCTTTTGTGTTAATCCTTGATTCTTCTTGTGCACAACAATTCCAAAGTTCTTCAAATGTGAGATACTCCTTTCTTGTGTTCATGCTTGTGGAAAATGCATCCCATGTCTTGGGAAGGTTGTTGAGTACAATATTTACCAGTTCCTTGAAATGATTTCTTCAATAGCTTGTAGTTGATCTCTTAACTGAGAGATTCTCACAAAGTATGATGTTATGCTTTCATCATCATTCATTTTCATGTCACGAAGCTCATTCTTCAGACTCATTACTTGTCCAATGTTTCTGAGTGAGAAGAGATTAGTTAGGGCATCGTATATCTTCTTTGATGAGTCAAGATGAGATATGTAGGGTATCAAGTGGTGTTTTACAAACTCCACTATGATACTCATGACATTGATGCCATTGTCCTTGAACTTCTCCATAACTGCAATGTTCTGACATTCCTTCTCTTTTCCCTTATTCAAACTGTGGTTCCATGATCTTTCCTTTCACGATATCTAACACTTTATTCTTGGAAAGGATGAGGTCAATCCTTGTCTTCCATGCTCTGAAGTTAGAATCCCCTTCTAACTTGTTTTCTAACTTCATAGAGTAATTCATGACTTCTTTGATTTGGTCAACCTTTGACTTTGACCAAAAACTGAAACTTGACGTTTTAGCTTGTTGAGAGTACCAAGAGGTGTGCTAGGTTAGGGATCACTAGGATATCCATAAATTAGGTCAATCTCTTCACTTAAGGTGCCTTAACAAGAGGGTTAGGGTTTTGTTGCTGCAACAAAAACTTTGACTGCAACTACAACTGTAACTGAGAAAAATCCTCCCAATTTATCTTCCAATGGTTAGATTGCCTGAAGATAGTGTGGGCCCATAACTTGTTAGAAATAATAGGTGTGATCATTTAACCATAGACAATATATCAATATTGTCACCCAACCATAGGCTGAAGCCACCTCGAGCCCCTTAACCTTTACAGTGAGAATAGTTCTGGAAGCAACCCTAGAACCAATAGCCAATAAATGTAGCGTACCTCTGTCTAGAGCTAGCGCACAAGGCAGAAAGTCCAAACCATAACCAAGAGAAAGTCCAAGTCTAAAACTAGAAATACAAGTTGCAATAGATGCAGCTGCAACTACTCTCCAGACTTCCACAGTTACTAAATTTCTGCAGTGAGCACTAGATTTCTACAATTGCGAGTTGTATGTGTCCAAATGAGCTCTGGCATCCTATATTTATACTACTCTTCCTTAGCTGTCTAGGCCGACTTCTCTTTTTGGAGGCTAAAAACTCAATATTAATTATTTTCTTTAGCCGACTTGTCTTCTAGGGTTATGTCTAATGCTTTAGGGTTTCTTCTTGCTTCCTAGAATATTCTATTCTTATCAGGGTTACACGTGGAGGTTTAATACCTCCCACGGATACCATAATATCAACAACCCTTGGAGGAAGGGTGTATTTTGTGTGTGTTTCTATGGATAGCTCTCATATATTTTGGAGTCTTTTTTAGTCAAGTATTTCACATCTCATGGCTTTTTTATGTGCATGGGTAATCTAAGTAATCTATTGCCTATTTTCTTTGAGGCGTGGCCTCTCAATCTCCTTGTTTCTTGGCTTAGGAAGACTCTAGTTATTTGGTATCCTACATAAAATGGATTTTCCCATCAAGTTCTGGAATCTTGGATTTCTTTGGGACCTTTTTGTAGTGCCTCAGTATGATCCTTGGAATGCTACAAACAAACTATGGTATTATTTTTTTTCTAGGTTTGTTATTCATATGGATTACATGGAAGTGTAGGAATCTAGGAGGGCATTGAGAATACATGAGGAGTCAATTCAATGCAATAGGCCTTCCCCGTCCTTAGTGACTTCTAAAGTTCATGCGAATGAACACCAATGCACTTCACAAACAACAATAATTATGAACACCCTTGTACAACAAAAGAAGAAAATTAATGAGTTGGAGGCTAAGTGTAACATGTTGAGAAACATGGTTATCAATTTGAGTAAAGATTCACACCGATAGCTTCTAATCTCATAATGTCTAGAATTTTTTTTCAAGCAGATCCAAAGGAAGAAGATACAGTGCATCAATTGTTGGAGATATGGACATTGAGAATCAGAACATCCTTCCATCCAACCATGGGCATGAAGAAGCTAATAATTGTTATGCTTTCAATAATTTTCTATGTTTAGTAAGGCAATGAGAATCTTATGAGTATTTTTTAAGTTATATACATGTAAGTTTTTATGCAAGAATCACAGGGATGTAATAAGTGTAAACCTTTGCAAGTTTTTTCTATGATTGTTGAGAGTTGTGATTCAT
>ML784737.1:207951-224976 GCA_009831015.1 Picea engelmannii
AATTGCATCTTTCTGAAGCCCCAATATTGTGTGGAGCTTGATAATATGACTTCAGCTAAAGGTTTGGTGAAGATATCATCAAATTGATCTTTCATTCTTCAATATTCAAGAGAGACGATGTTCTCATGAACCAACTATCTCAAGTAATGAGCATGAAGCTCAACATGCTTCATCTTACTGTGGGAAACAAGATTGTCAACAACCTATATAACACTTTGGTTATCACAGTATATTGTAGTTGAGTTCTGAACAAGAAGGCCAAGCTCTCCCAAAAGTTGGTGAATCCATAATGCTTTAGTACCTTCTTGAATGATGCCATGGTATTTTGCTTATGTATTGACAATGAGACTATCTTCTATTTCTTGCAAGACCACACCAAAGGTCCAGTGCTATAATGGAACACATACAAAAGTGGAATTTTGATCATCATCGTCGCCATCCCAGTCAGAGTCGGTGAAGCGGACTAGCGAATTTGAACTTTGACAATACGTGATACCAAATTGAGTGGTACCCTTTAGATAGTGAATAATTCATTTGACTGCTTTCTAGTGGCTTTATTTGGGGCCTTTCATGAACCAAGAAACCACACTAACAACAAAGGAGATGTTAGGTTGACTATGAGTAAGATAAATAAGACTGTTGACCAATTGTCGATAGAGAGTAGCATCGATTGCAAGTTTTTAATAGGTTTTGGTAAGATTCACTCCAGATTGAAAAGGAGTAGCACAAGGCTTGCATTCAACCATATTAAAACATGTCAATAGATCCATCACATATTTAGACTGAGAAATGAAAAATCCATCACAAAGTGGTAATACTTGAAGACCGAAAAAATAATGTAGAGTACCGAGATCTGTCATATCAAAGGAGTTAGAAAGTTGTTTCTTCAATCTAAGGATGAGATCATTATTATTTCCAGTAATATGTAAGTCATCTACATAAACAACAAAAATCAAAGTGTCTCCATTTGTGTGGAGAAACTAAAAGATGTGATTAGATTCACATCGTTTGAAACCAAGTTGAAGAAAGAAACTATCGATCTTAGCATACCAAGATCGGGGAGCCTGATTCAAACCATAAAGCAACTTCTTGAGCCAACAAACCAAATTTGAAAATGTCACAAAGCTTGGTAGTTGTTCCATGAAAATTTCTTCAGATAGGTCTCAATGAAGAAAAGAACTCTTCACCTCCATCTGATGGATTTTTCATCCAAAACAAGCAGCAAGGGAAAGAATTAGTCAAGTATAGTTCATCTTTGCGACAGGGGAAAAGGTTTCAGTGTAGTTGATGCCTTCTTGTTGAGAAAACCCCTTCACAACGAGGCATGTTTTATGTTGTTCAACAACACCTTCAGAGGTAAATTTGGTCTGATAGACCCATTGACACTTCACAATTTTATTTCCTTGTGGTTAGGGAACCAAGTCCCAAGTGTGATTCTTCGACAAAGAAACATTTTTTGTCTTCATTGCTTGCTCCCATTTAGGTTGTCCTTTAGGATCAAAGTAGTTGACAAGATCATAAGTTTCCAGCACATGAGTCATCAAGGAAACACTGACATGTTGCTTTTGACTTCGAGTTTGTCGTCCATAGGAGGCATCTCCAACATCAACTCTAGAAGCTTCAATTGTCTTAGCAACCCATTTGGGTAGACAAGAAATAGGTGAACTATTGTTCACTTCAGTAGGTTGAACAAAAGTCATAGCGTCTTCAGTTGATGGACAAGTCGAAACATAGTACAACGAATTAGTCGACTCAGAGGTCAACGGTCTAGTCGAAACATGGAGAAAGTTCGATTGTCCAATCAAAGGAATGAAGTATGGAACAAGAGCACTAGTGTCAAAGACAACATCAAAATAATCATCATGTAGTAATCAAGAAGAGGTATTAAATAACTTGATTCTAGAAGGCTTCTTGTCAAACCAAACATTATGTCTGATAATGATTTGTCATTTGACAAGATCAAATAGTCGATAGGCTTTCATCTCTTCAAAGTATCTCATGATGATGAAATCATGGATCTTTGCATCCAATGTCTTTCTGCAATCATCAGGAATGTGACACCAGGAAACACATCCAAACATATGGATGTGGCCAACTAAAGGATTCTTCCCATACCATCATTCGATTGGAGTCATGGAAGGAACAACTTGAGTCAAGATGCGATTGAGTAGATAATTTGCACAGTATACCACTTCAACCCAGAAGTGAGGAGGCAGGTATTTAGCCTGCAAAAGACATCTAGCCATTTTGACTAAAATATGATTCTTTCGTTCTGCAATGCCATTCTATTGAGGTGTGTGAGGCATTGATTGTTGTCAGTCAATACAAGATCAAAGTAGGTGTTCTTCAAAAGGTCGATTGACATACTCACCACCATTTTTTGATCTCAGGAATTTGATGGGTCAACCACATTAGTTTTTAGCAAAGGCACAAAACTCCTTGAACTTCTCAAATACGGGGTTCTTATTTTTCAAAAAACATTACCCATGTGAAGTGAGAGAAATCGTCAATGAAAGTCAAATTGTACCTTGCACCTGCTAGTGAAGGTAGATTGATACAACAGACATCACTATGAACTAGCTCCAATAGGTTTTGTGCTCGCCATGATTTTCCAGAGTCAAATGGTTCCTAATGATGTTTCCCAAGCACACAACCCTTACAAACTCCTTCAGGGGGAAATGTCTTCAATAAACCAACAACTATGTTCTTAGTTGTCAGTGTCTATAGAATTAGGAAATTCAGATGTCCGAGTCGCTCATGCCAAATTCGACTTCACTCATCGATGTGAGAAACAAGTGTAGTCGGTTCATTTTCATTTCGATTCGAGTCAAAAAACTTGTAAAAATTGTCCATTTGGTCGAGAATCCTACCAACAACAATCAAATTTCCTTTCTTTAAATCACAAACGTAGAACCGATCTAGCCAAAATTCCATAATCTTACTTGTCTGGGTCCACTGAGAAAAAAACAGCAAATAGGCACTAAGATTTGGCACATGATAGACATCAACAATCTTTCCATGTCGACAAGCAAAATCAACCTAACCAACAACATCCAGTCAAAAATCATCATCAACATATATTTTACACTCTTCAACTTTATTCAGTCTTGTGAATAAAGAGGCATCTTTAGCCATGTGATGGGTGCACCTAAAGTTGACTACCCATTTATTCTACGCATAATGAGACAACAAGGCCTGAGAAGTTATGACTTGGAAGGTGAAATTATCATTTGGTATTTCCATAGTACTGACATGTCTTCTTCTTTCGACTTCGTTGTGGTTGTCTCTAGGGTCCCCGATCATGATATGCAGGTTTTTGTGCAGAGGCATCAGATTGCACTCTATTCCTGGAATCCATCTTGCTCTTTCCATTGAGAAAGTGGGCCTGGTGTTTTCCACCAAGCTTACCTTCTCCAGGAAATCTATGTTGAACAATAATCGAAAGACCACAAAATTCTTCAAAGGTGTAATCCTTACCATGTTCCTTACATCGAACGATAATTATCAAGTTCATCAGTAATTGTTCAACGTGTCCATCCTTCTTCTGATAGTTCTTTCTGCATTAACCAAATTTCAACTGGAGTTCCTTGACATGTGCCAAATAGTCCTCCATTATCTAAAAGGAATGAGGATTGAGAGAGATCAATTCTTTCTCTAACTGCATGAAGTGGCTCTCGTTGACTCGATCGAACAAGGTTTTCAACTTCTTCCAGAATTGATGAGGGTAGTCAATTCCAATGAGATGAAATCAAATCTTTCATGAGATGTAGGTCATGATGACCCCTAGAGCCTCATTCTTCTTATCATCAACAATGAACTTCACCTGGTCATTTATTGGATCTAGAATCCCCAACTTCGCATATAGCCACAATGCTTTTCTCTTCAGTAGGGTTTCTATATATCGTGCCCATTCCACATAATTTGATCCATTTAGAACAACATGATCAATCTTTGAATCCATCTTTGATATCTAGGCAGACTGGTCTATTTTTATGAGTTCCAATCAACAAAACACCATCCTAGAGTCAATCACACAATAGATCCAACTCAACAAGGTTTTCAGATAATAGTTCGAGGTTTTAAACCATTGATTTTGATATCATGTTGGAGAATGGGGTGGAGCATGACATGAAACAAAGGACACAGTACTACAAATAATCGAAGAGGAACAAAATTTCAAAGATACAAGTGGTGTCTAAAGACATCGCTAGAGAAATTAAGTATAACGCATTGTGATTAGAACATCACAATGCATGTTGCACATCTTGATTTGCATGATCTATTGCACAATATCAATTGACCACTTGATGATAATGAACCAAGGGGTCTTCCTTTTATAGTCTCAAGATCTAACCAACTTCCATAGAATATGAAAGATCTTGTCCACATGTAACCGTCGACTGTTAGAGTTGACTCTACCCAATCTGCATTGTCAATTCGGCTCGACAAGGATGCTCGACTCGACCTCCTACGCATCCAAATCATAGACGATTTTTGGGTTGGTCGATCCACTACTCAACTATATTCTATTATTGGTCGATTATTCGACCAACAGGCACATCGAATACTCGATCGACTGATATAGTGTGTTGGTTGATCTCCCAACCAAATGTATCTGGATGTAGTTCAACCTCTCGACTGATTGAACCCAAGAGATGTGCAATGAGCCATCAATGCATGATGTTCCATTGATCCAAATTTTGAATTTTGGGCATTGTTTTTTCATTCCATTGTACCATAACTCCACTTAGAGTATAACTATGACTAGGTATCCAATGTACAAGCATGAGACAACTAACATGAAAGATAAGAAGCTTCCTAAGATTGCTTCAAACTCTAGTCAAAGCCACTCTAGCTTAAGATGGGTTGGCATAAATATGCTAATTCTTGGCTAAAGAATTGGAGAATAGAGGATGAGGTCAATCTATAGAATAATGATACATTAAAAATACTATCACGTCTAAATTTAAGGAGAAATTGTGGTGGGATAAAGAATTAGAGGATAAGAGAAAATTAAGACACTATAAATAGGTCATTAAGTGGTGCAATAAAAAAATAGAGGATAAGAGAAAAAGACGATACTATAAAGAGGTCATTAACCCTAATCTAGAAGATCAAAAGTACTTTCTATTATAGCTAGCATAAAGAAGAAAATGAACATTGCTAAAATAAGTGCAAACTCTCATGAGCTCCATAGTCAAATAGGGTGTTGGACAATTCCTAAAATGTCGTGGGATGAAATAATGTGTCATCTTTGGGATACTAATAAGTGTTGATTTTTCAATAAGTTAGGTTAAGCATGAAGTTCATTCCATTTTAGCATTTAACCATAACCATAAATGTTGCAACAATCAAGATCACAAGAAGAAGCACCATGCACAATAACACAAGATGTATCCTGAGAAACCCTTCTCAACAAGGGAAGAAAACCCAGCCAAATCCTTTGCTATATTCTTCAAGAGAAAGACCTTCACCACCAAGATAAACCCTAGTGCACAAGAGGGTGATTCAAACCCTAGAACTCTAGCACCCAAGAGAGGTGTGCACTTTACCCAAGAAGTGTACTTGCTGAAATTTCCAAACTCACAAGAAGGATATGATTACACAATGGGGAATCATTCTTTACTTATATTAGATTTGTCCTATCAATAGAAGTGTCTATTGACACACCAGGGCCGACCTCTCTAAGTTACATTATTATTATTATTATTAACTAGATTAATTCTCTTTTACATTTATTATTAATCACATTAAGGTGGGGCCGACCTGTACCCTTTACATAACAATTAGGGTTATAGGCAGGTCTGACTCTTGAACAATATATAACAAAGGATCTGATACACCCACTAATGCTCATCCACTAGGGGCACATCCATATGGATCTCATATCTCTGGTTCACTGCATTACACAGAAGAACCAGATCTTCACACGTTCACCTGTGCTCATCCACATGCACGTCCACTCTACAGATCTTTTTTGCCACCGCCTCACACAGGAGAATCATCTGGAGTCTTCTCATCAACTCTGTTGCTCAAAGGAGGCTAATACATCATCTTCATTTCTATTCACATGACGATGCACCCAACACTTTGGGATTTCACATGTTCACCTTGTGCGCCACAGGCATGTCTAACTCAACAGATCGCCTTTCCCACTGGATAATCATCTGGAGTTCTTCTCACTCTTTGAATGGAGGAGGTCATCTTTGCGTTCCTAGCTCTATCTCAGGCAGGAACCACATACCCTTCTTAGGGGCTTTCTCTCAGGTTTGTAAGCTGAGAGAAAGACTCACATAGCTGCAATGATCCACATCTCACAATTTTGTAAGTTGGAGAATGTCTCACATAGCTTCATTCATCAACACTCCCTCTTAGCTAGGGAGGCATTCTTCATCATGCCAAGTCTCACATAGATGTTCTCTGAATTTTGTTTTTGGCTGGAGTCATCAATACTCCCTCTCAATTAGGAAGGCATTTTCACCAAGTTAGTCTGGTACAGACGTTTGTAATCTGCTCATGTGTAGGAAGGTGCTACATGTGTACGATTTTCCTCTGCATCATATCTCTGATATAAGGATATTTCATCTCATCGTGTTTCGATCCATTAGGAAACACTGGGCTCTCAAGGAGATTTACTGATGCAGGAGCATCACCTATATCAAGCGAGCCAGCACACCAAGCGGAAAAGACAGCTGGACAGCGCTAGCATAAATTTTGAACCACCTTGATATTGTTGCGCCAAACATTAATGTGTAGAGTTAATGAAGCGCACCTTGTGTTGTAAAGGGGACCTTGAGACTTTAAGCTCTCGTCCTTAGGTAGATGAGGCATTTAATAGATTTAATGTAGTTAGATAGGAATTTAATTGTATATTTGATAGCTTGAGAGCTCGAGAGGGAAACAGGATATAGACACCCTCCTTTGTACATTGTATTATGATTGAAGAAGTAGGAGAGAAGAGCGCAAGCAGAGAATTGTTGAGAACACCCATGTACAGGCATTGAATTAATAGAAGAAAACTTTGATTCAATCTCATGGTTATGTGTTATTTCTCTGTGTATTGATGTTGTGCTTATGAATATTTGCTTCTTGTCATGCATTTGCTTTTATATGCTGTGTATGTGATTTCAAGGTTGAATTGATGTCTGAGAGATTGGGAGAGTTAGCTTCAATTGTTTCTCTATCTTGAACCAGAGGATTCCTACAAGGGGTGCAGTTGAATTGTCCGCAAGGAGTGCGTGAATGCAGGGTTCAAGTAGAGATAAATTTTGTTCTAAGTTCTCAGAAGTGTAGATTTATCACTGGATCCGTGCAAGGCATGCACATGCTAGACGAAGACTCAGAGTTGCGATTATGAGCAAAGAGTTGAAGGATTTCTGCTGCAGGAGTGCACAGGATCAAAGACTTCAACAATTAGTGTGTTTTGAAGATTTGCCGCAAGGAGTGTGTGCAAAGAGTTCTTCCTGAGGGAATTGAAGTCATCAAATCTCAGGAGGGATAGGCCTTCAGAGTTGTTGAAGGACAGTAAGGAGAAGTTGTACGTACAGATCGAGAGGAAGGGTCGCAGGTTGGCGAACCGTCTCGTAGAGAGACACTTCTTGTTTGAGGGTGCAGCGAGGAGAAGGTAGATGTGAAGTCTATAGGGTAGGAAAAAGAAAGTTCAAAGTTTGGGGAGAGCAGAAGTGTCGATCGAGATCATGAGGAGCGTGACTCGACTCGTGGATCGGGAATTTCGGGAGTTCGTGAGGTAACACTCCTAATTTGCCTCAGGGAAAATCACGAGATCACAAGAAGCGAAGTCCCGGTGATTTTGTGCATAGTGTGGGTCTTAGCCGAGTGACGTGGTAGGTGATCTCGGGACATCTGGTCTTGGGAGTTGAAGGGTCAAGCAATTGGTCACACAAGTCGCGAGGTCGCGAGGAGACGAGGTAGCGATACTCGGGTATCGGCGACTCGGGCTTCAGGAGTAGAGGTGGAAATCATTTGAACTCACGAGAGGCGAAGTCGCGAGGGAGCGAGGTTGTGAGATCAGCATCTCGCACCTTGGATCTCAGAAGTTTGAACTCCGAGAGCTTTGTGGGACAATTGGCGAAGGGCGATAAAGGCGAAGTTCCGATAGACGGTAAGGAAAGTCAGCGTTGACTGACGTCTCGAATCTCAGTGATCCGAAGGAGTAACGCTCGACTGTTGAACTCGCGAAGCAACGAGTCCCGATCCTCCGAAGTGAGAAGGAAGGATCATGAGGTGAGAGAACTGTGGGTACGCAGGATTCCCGATAGGGGATCAGAAGAACACTTGACGTTCTTCGGGCCGTAGAGGAAAGAAGGTCCTGGTGATCGCAGACGTGCGCGTCAGAAGGCGTCTGCACCAGAGTGGTATCAGAGTGGGAAGTCTTTGCTTTCAATAGCAGAGAAGAGAGTACATCATGCTGCCGAGAAGAGAGAGGCAATCGCCTGATCCAGAAGACAGGGATGTGCGCAGAAGAGGTAGGCCGACAGGGAATCGAGAAATGGAGCGCCAAATGAGGGATCT
This sequence comes from Picea engelmannii, assembly GCA_009831015.1. Taxonomy (NCBI): domain Eukaryota; kingdom Viridiplantae; phylum Streptophyta; class Pinopsida; order Pinales; family Pinaceae; genus Picea; species Picea engelmannii. The sequence goes on from ML784737.1 coordinate 216,484, forward strand.
CCGAGCAGGACTCGAGGAGATGGAGATTGCACAAAGACGTGGAGTTGGTGCAGGGGATCTTAGTGATTCTGAAGTTGAAGAGGAAGCTGGACATGAAGAAGAGGTCACATCAGAGGATGCATCCACCGAGCGATTGATCAAAGCCATTGCCAGGATGGGCGCGAAGGCGAAAATGAATATTTCAGTCTACGAGGGAAGCTTGGATGCAGAAGAGTTGCTGGATTGGATCCGAGCTCTTGACACCTACTTTGACTATGAGGAGATCGAAGAGGATAAGAAAGTCAAGCATGCAGTTACGCGCCTAAAGGGGCATGCAACCTTGTGGTGGGATGAGCTACAGGTAGATAGACGTTGCAAGGGCAAGCAGAAGATCAAGAGCTGGGACAGGATGATCGTGAAGATGAAAGCGAAATTCATCCCAAGAGATTATCAGATCACACTGTTCAGGCGAATGCAGAACCTGAGACAGAAGTTGATGACGGTGAAGGAATACACCGAAGAATTCTACAAGTTCAACATCAGAGTAGGTCATCGGGAGAGCGATGATGAAAAGGTGGCGAGATATCTGAATGGTCTGAGATATGACATTCAGGATGAGTTAAGCATGGTAACCATCAGGATGGTGGAATATGCTTACCAAATGGCTCTGAAAGCCGAGGAGAAGCTGAGCCGTAAGCAAGGTCGGCGAGGGCGAGGCAGAAGTCAGCCTAGAGGCAAGGCAGTTGCCCAGGAGAAATACCAGAAGCCCAAGGAGGAATGGCAGAAACCTTAGGGTAAGGTTGAAAGAGGTGGAACCTCACAGCGAGGACAGCCACAGGTTGAACAAAGAAGACAACAAAATGATCAGCGGGGAGATTATGCTGATGCAAACACTCTTCCTCATACTAGAGGTTGAGGTATAGGAAGAGGTGGAGTTATCACGTGTTTTACATGTGGGAAAAATGGGCACAAGTCATTTGAGTGTCCAGAGAAAAAGCAAGCTGGAGGAGAAGCTCACATGATAGAGGCGCAGAGGCGTGATGCTGAGAATGAAGATGGAGACAGCGGAAGATCACTTGGAATGCATAAAGTTCTCTTAACACCCGAGAAGGAGGTGGAGAACACAACTCAGAGAACCAGACTGTTCAGGACCACGTGCAAGACCAAGGGCTGAAAATGCAAGGTCATCGTGGACAGCGGAAGCACAGACAATCTCGTTTCAACCGAGATGGTGGAGAAACTGGAGCTAGAGACAACAGATCACCCGAGTCCATACAAAGTATCATGGCTACAAAAGGGACATCAGGTGAGTGTCACTAAACAATGTTTAGTTGATTTCAAGATGGGTGAATACAAGGATAAGATTTTATGTGATGTTATTCCCATGGATGTATGTCATGTATTGCTGGGGAGACCATGGAAATATGACAGAAATGTTGTTCATGATGGGAGGATGAACACATATACCTTGGAAAAGGATGGGAGGACACACAAGTTACTTTCGATAAAGAATAAGGAGGTGAAGCCGTAAGTAAGCAACACGATACTTCTCATGAGTGGGAAGGAGCTTCTTACAGAGATGGAGAAGAAGGAAGATCCACAATTCTTTGTGGTCAGGAAACCGAGGATTGTCCTGACTAGCACAAGAGTGGATGACTTGCCAGATGAGATTTAGGAACTGCTGGGAGAGTTCGCTGATATCATCGTTGTCGAACTACCTCGTTCGTTGCCACCAATGCGGAGTGTGAGTCATCACATATACCTCATACCCGGGGCAAGTTTACCGAATAAGGCTGCATATAGATTGATGCCGCAGGAGAATGAGGGGGTCAAAAGGCAGGTACAGGATCTGCTGGACAAAGGACTGGTCAGAGAAAGCTTGAGTCCGTGTGTTGTTCCAACAGTACTAAGTTCAAAGAAGGATGGAGGTTGGAGGATGTGTATAGACTCCAGAGCGATCAACAAAATCACCATCAGGTATAGATTTCCACTGCCGAGAATGGATGATCTGATAGATTGCCTAAGTGGGGCAAATTATTTTTCAAAGATTGATCTCAAAAGCGGATATCATCAGATTCGCATGAGAGAGGGTGATGAATGGAAGACAACATTCAAAACAAACGAAGGTTTGTACGAATGGTTGGTCATGCCGTTTGGCTTGACAAACGTGCCAAGCACATTCATGAGGATGATGAATGAAGTCCTAAGGGAATTCATCGGGAAATTTGTTGTCGTATGTCTGGACGACATACTGATCTTCAGTAAAACCAAGACTGAACATTTGAAACATTTGGCCATTGTAATGAGGAAGCTACAACAGGAGAAGCTATTGGTAAACATGAAGAAGTGTTCCTTCATGAAGACAGAACTCATTTATTTGGGTTTTGTTATTTCGGCCAATGAATTGAAGATGGATCCTGAGAAGGTGGAAGTGATAAATAATTGGCCATCACCCAGAAACGTTTTTGAGGTGAGAAGTTTCCATGGATTGGCTAGTTTCTACCGAAAATTCATTAGGAATTTCAGTGGAATTAGCGCAGCAATGATGGACACAGTGAAGAAGAAACATAAGGTTTTCCATTGGACAGCGGAGGCTGAGAAGAGCTTCAATCTATTGAAGCGGAAGATAACTGAGCAACCACTGTTGGTGTTGCCTGATTTTCAGAAGACATTTCAGGTGAAATGTGATGCAAGTGGATATGCCGTAGGAGGGGTCTTGAGTCAAGAGGACAAACTGGTTGCATATTTCAGTGAGAAATTGGATGATGCAAAGATGAAATACTCCACGTATGATAAAGAGTTTTATGCCATCATACAGGCATTAAAGAAGTGGAGGCATTACTTGATACCCAAGGAATTTGTTCTGTACAGCGATAATCATGCATTGCAGTTTGTGAGTCAACAAGAGAAGTTGAACCAGAAACATGCAAAATGGGTAGAGTACATGCAGAATTTCACATTTGTGATCAAACACATTTCAGGAACTGCTAACAAATTGGTTGATGCTTTGAGCAGGAAATGTTTGTTGTTGCAGGAATTTCGAGTCAAAACCTTGGGTTTTGAGAATCTGAAGGATATGTATGCAGGAGATGCAGATTTTGGAGAAGCATACGAAGCAGCTGAGAATCCCATTCTCAGGGATCGGAGTCCTTGGATAGACAACATGATCCAGGATGGATTGTTGTTTCGAGGCAATCAGTTATGTATTCCGAATTGCTCCATGAGGGAGAATTTGGTGAGAGAAAAGCATAGTGGAGGCTTAGCAGGACATTTTGGCCACGATAAACATTCGCGAAGCTGAGCGAATCGTATTTTTGGCCGGGCATGCGAGCAGATGTCAAAAGGTTTGTTGATAGATGCAGGATTTTTCAACATTCAAAAGGAAGAAAGCAGAATGTGGGGTTTTACCAGCCATTGCCCATACCAGAGAGGCCATGGGAAGCGATCAACATGGATTTTGTATTGGGTTTGCCGAGGACACAAAGAGGGGATGATTCCATCTTTGTGGTGGTGGACAGGTTTTCGAAGATGGCACATTTTATTTCGTGTCAGAAGACCAGCGATGCGACGCACATCGCAAATTGGTTTTTCAAAGAAATCGTCAGACTGCATGGATTGCCGAGAAGTATAGTCTCAGAGAGAGATACAAAATTCATAGGTCATTTCTAGAGGACGCTATGGAAGAATCTAGGAACGAACTTGGCGTTTAGTTGAGTGTATCATCCGCAGATGGATGGGCAGATGGAAGTGGTCAACAGAAGTCTGGGAGACTTACTGAGGAGCTTGGTGACGGAGCACCACAGCAGCTGGGACAATGTATTGCCACAGGCAGAATTTGCATACAACGATTCGGTGAATCGGAGTACAGGCAAAAGCCCATTTCAGATTGTGTATGGAACACAACCGAGGGAAGTTTCTGAATTGCGGGAGTCAGAACAGGGTGCAACTAGCAACGCGAGCGCAGAAGAATTCGCTGAGGCGATGGAGGAACTTCACACGAAGGTGAAGCAGCGACTACAGAAGTCAAATCAGGAGTATCAGCGCAGAGCCGATCAATGGAAAAGACAACTTCAGTTCGAAGTTGGTGATATGGTTCTGGCACACTTGAGGAAAGAAAGGTTCCCAAGGGGAACATACAACAAGTTGAAGATGAAGAAAATCGGGCCATGCAGGGTCCTGAAAATTTTTGGAGAAAACGCTTATGAGATTGAGTTGCCAGATGGCATCGGGATATCTCCAATTTTTAATGTTTCAGACTTATACCCATATAAGGCTGAAGAAGCAGAGACTGGAACTGAGGAACTAGTGATCCAGTGGCAAAAGCAATTACTAGTAGCAGAAAATCCGCATATGGAGTATATACTAGACAAACGAGTGGGTAGAAAGACCAGGCGGAAGCAGTATTTTGAGTACCTGGTAAAGTGGAAGAATCACCCAGTAGAGGATGCTAGCTGGGAGACAGAAGCAGAAATACAGAAGCATGGACAGACCGTGCAGGAGCTCATGGACATGAGCCCATGAAATTTTTTGAGCCGAGGAGTATGATGCAGGAGCATCGCCTATGTCAAGTGAGCCAGCACACCAAGCGGAAAAGACAGTTGGACAGCGCCAGCACAAATTTTGAACCACCTTGATATTGTTGTTCTAAACATTAATGTGTAGAGTTAATGAAGCACACCTTGTGTTGTAAAGGGGACCTTGAGCCTTTAAGCTCTCATCCTTAGGTAGATGAGGCATTTAATAGATTTAATGTAGTTAGATAGGAATTTAATTGTAGATTTGATAGCTTGAGAGCTCGAGAGGGAAATGGGATATAGACACCCTCCTTTGTACATTGTATTATGATTGAAGAAGCAGGAGAGAAGAGCACAAGCAGAGAATTGTTGAGAACACCCATGTATAGGCATTGAATTAATAGAAGAAAACGTTGATTCAATCTCATGGTTATGTGTTATTTCTCTGTGTATTGATGTTGTGCTTATGACTATTTGCTTCTTGTCATGCATTCACTTTTATATGTTGTGTATGTGATTTCATGGTTGAATGGATGTCTGAGAGATTGGGAGAGTTAGCTTCAATTGTTTCTCTATCTTGAACCAGAGGATTCCTGCAAGCGGGGCAGTTGAATTGTCCGCAAGGAGTGCGTGACTGCAGGGTTCAAGTGGAGATAACTTTTGTCCTAATTTCTAAGAAGTGTAGATTTAGCACTGGAGCCATGCAAGGCATGCGCAGGCTAGATGAAGACTCAGAGTTGCGATTCTAAGAAAAGAGTTGAAGGATTTCTGCTACAGGAGTGCGCAGGATCAAAGACTTCAACACTTAGCGTGTTTTGAAGATTTGCCGCAAGGAGTACGTGCAAAGAGTTCTTCCTGAGGGAGTTGAAGTCATCAAAGCTCAGGAGGGATAGGCCTTCAGAGTTGTTGAAGGACAGCAAGGAGAAGTTGTACGTACAGATCAAGAGGAAGGGTCGCAGGTTGCCGAACCGTCTCGTAGAGAGATGCTTCTTGTTCAAGGGTGCAGTGAGGAGAAGGTAGATGTGAAGTCTACAACGCAGGCAGAAGAAAGTTCGAAGTTTGGGGAGAGCAGAAGCATCGATCGAGATCACGAGGAGCATGACTCGACTCATGGATCGGGCGTTTCAGGAGTTCGTGAGGTAAGACTCCTAATTTGCCTCAGGGAAAATCACGAGATCGCGAGAAGCGAAGTCCCGGTGATTTCGTGCATAGTGTGGGTCTTAGCCGAGTGACGTGGTAGGTGATATCGGGACATCAGGTCTCGGGAGTTGAAGGGTCAAGCAATTGGTCCCGCAAGTCATGAGGTCACAAGGAGACGAGGTAGCGATACTCGAGTATCGGCGACTCGGGTTTCAGGAGTAGAGGCGAAAATCATTTGAACTCGTGAGAGGCGAAGTCGCGAGGGAGGGAGGTCATGAGATTGGGATCTCGCACCTCGGATATCAGAAGTTTGAACTCCGAGAGCTTTGTGGGATGATCGACGAAGGGAGATAAAGGCGAAGTTTCGATAGAGGGTCAGGAAAGTCAGCGTTGACCGACGTCTCGGGTCTCGGTGATCCGAAGGAGTAACGCTCGACTGTTGAACTCGCGAAGCAGCGAGTCCCGATCCTCTGAAGTGAGAAGGAAGGATCGTGAGGTGAGATAATTGTGGGTATGCAGGATTCCCGATAGGGGATCAGAAGAACACTTGACGTTCTTCGGGCCATAGAGGAAAGAAGGTCCTGGTGATCGCGGACTTGCGTGTCGGGAGGCGTCTACACCATTTACACATGGCTCTTGATTATCATCATAGGATCCATCTCATGGTCAAGTAAATCTGTTAGAATCTTGTGAAGCCACATTGCTTCGCACACTCACTACTATATACTCTGCCTCTATGGTACTCAAGTTCAAAGAGTTTTATTTCCTGATGCATTAGGAAACCATGGCAACCTTCACGATAAGACAACAACTGAATGTGCTCTTCCGGTCCACTGTACTCTCTGCTCAATCTGTATCGATATATACTGCAAACTCAATTTCACACTGGAGGCATATCTCAAGCCATATCCAACTATGCCTCGTATATATCTCAATACATGCTTTACTACTATCCAGTGAGTCTGTCTCGACTAACTCATGGATTGACTAAGCACATTCACTGCATAGCATGAATCAAGCCTGATGTTAACCAGATACATCAATGGTCCAATCAGTTGTGGATCAATCTTGTATGAATCATCATCATTCATTTTCTTCAAATCCATCACAGTGGTTCTGCATTCTGTCATACTGAACTTCTTTAATATTCCCACTGTATGTTTTCCTTGACTTAGGAAAATCTCATCGGTCCTCTGTCATACTTCTTGTCCCAAGAAGTGGTGCATCATACTCATATCCTTCATCTCAAAATCAAAATTCAAAGCTTACTTCTATCCAACAACAAGGCTTTTTGAATAAGTCATCAAAATCGGGTCTCGTCACCAACACTGTAATAATATAGGTTTGGATCAGCAACCCTCTTGCTAAAACCCAAACTCATCAAGAATCCATCCACTTGATATAGTTTCCAACTCATGGATGGTAGTACAGATGGAAGTGTATCGGGCCTACTATATCAAGTGTCTCATCATAGACAACTCCCTCTGTTTGTGAGAAACCTCTGGCTATAGATCTTGCTTTGTATTTCTTGACACTTCTATCAGCTGCATGCTTGATCTTATAGATCCACTTGGAAGTCATTACAAACTTCCCTTCTGGTCTCTGAACAATATCTTATACATCATTCTTTTAATACATACTGGTATTCTTTTGTTATGGCATCTTTCCATACCTATTTTCCCGTTGCTTTTCTAAGACAAGGAGGCTCATCATCAATGAAATGGCTCATGACTGAAGGATAGCTCGGAAATCTCTTTTTCTTTTTTGGGATGTGCCTTGAGAGGCTTGTATGTTTCTCTGCCTCTTTGTAGAGTGAGTCTAGGTAGGCCTTTTACACCCTACTGCAATATCTCTGAATATGTCAACTAGAACAACTGGATCAATTGAAATAAGGTATGTGTCCCTCTGAACTCCTAAAGGGGGAGAAGGTATTTGTCTTACCGTTAATATCCATTTGAGATTCTCTGGATCTTTGAAAGGCTATCTCTTCTTCAAGGACAATGTTTCTGCTTGTTCTTGTATAATGAACAAATTAAATATGGTTTGGACTCCTGTACCAGGGATAATGGTCCAAGTCTTGTAGAGCTCCTGTACTAGGAATAATATCCTTCATTTATTTGAAAAAAAGCAATCAACTATAAAATTAGGGATCAATTGATTTACCTAGTTTGTAGTCATGTCTATTTAGAGGAATTATTTCTCCTCTCTCTTCTCTTCACTCTTTTGAGGTGGATCTGGATCAATGTCAGCAGTGGAAGAATATTGTCTTCCTTTCTTCATGGTTGGAAAGTTTATTGAAATGTGTCCATATTTGTCACATCTGAAGCACTGAATTTCCAAAACATCTCTTCTTTGATAACTTGGATTCGATGAAGACTTTTCACCTTTAAATGTTTTCATGAAATTTCTTTTTAATTTTCCTCCCTTCTTTGTATGAAGTGCAAGAGCATGATTTTCTTCTGAAGAATCTTCCACTCCTCTATTTCTAAGTCTAAGTTCTTCTTGAGTGCAATTTGTCCATAGTCGATCAAAGGTTGGTAGAGATTCTCTTCCACTGATACTCTGAATGAAAGGCTGCCGTGATTTTGGAAGATTCTAGAGAGTGGTTAAGACAAGTTCTCTATCAAACATGATTTCCCCAATGGTCTCTAACTGTTCTTTAATCTCTGATAACTTCATAAAGAAGAGTGCAACTGTGTCACCCTTCGTCATCTTGGTGTTACAGGTATGTACGAACTGAGAGGGGGGGGGGTGAATCAGTTAGTGTAGATTATTAATAATTTCTCTCCTCTTTAACTTTGAATCATTAATCTTAGTGGCAGTGAGTCTTTACTGTGAAATTCAGAGTGATAAACATAAA
>ML784737.1:241169-262015 GCA_009831015.1 Picea engelmannii
ATCTCAAAGAGGAAATTGAGGAAATTGAGGTAATAGATTTCCTTTAGTAGATTCCATTTTGTTGAGTAAATGGGAATGTATGCCGACATAAAATGAACAAGGAACTGTCTCTGAAGACAATAACAGGATGCTAAGGAAGAAGTCTCTACAAGAGAGCAAAGTGGATGAAGACCATATCGAAATTGTTGAACAAATTGTTGAATAGGATAAAATCGAGAGCGCATTAAGTCAGCATAAGGGATTTGTAAACAAGGAGCGGGACATTCCTTTGAAGCAAGTCAATTAACAGGTGAATTCTTATGATGAAGTTTTGAGGCAACCATATACCTTATGAAAGCATGAGGAAATTGCAGAACAAAGTAGTATAGAGCATGAAATTATTTTAGAGGACAATCAAGAGGAAAAAAATTCTTCTACTATCAATGAATATTCAAGGACTATAAATGAATACAAAGCTCAAGGATATGCATGTGAATGATTAAGTTTTGTGGTAGAATAACAAGTTGTGTTCGTGACTGAAAATGAGTTCCAAGAATGTCCCGGGAAAAATGTTGTATGTAATATGTTTATGTGTCCAGGTGTAACCAGAAACAGGATTTCTGAAGATGGAAGCAGACAACCTTCCACAAAACAACAAGAAGAGTTGAAAAGGAAACTATGTTCCTTAAACATTTGTGAAGAAGAGTGGGAGAGAGTTCTTATAACTCTCACAAAAAACATTGCTGAGACAACAACTTGAGTCATGGAAGGAACAACTTGAGTCGAGATGGGATTGAGTAGATAATTTGCACAGTATACCACTTCAACCTAGAAGTGAGGAGGCAGGTCTTTATCCTGCAAAAGACATCTAGCCATTTAGACTAATATATGATTATTTCATTCTGCAATGCCATTCTGCTAAGGTGTGTGAGGAACTTATTCCTGTCAGTCAATACAAGATTGAAGTAGGTGTTCTTCAAAAGGTCCATTGACATACTCACCACCATTTTTTGATCTTAGGCTTTTGATGGGTCAACCACATTAATTTTTAGCAAATGCCCAAAACTCCTTGAACTTCTCAAAGACGAGGTTCTTATTTTTCAAAAAACATTACCAATGTGAAGTGCAAGAAATCGTCAATAAAAGTCAAATTGTACCTTGCACCTACTAGTGAAGTAGATTGATACAACATACATCACTGTGAACTAGCTCCGGTAGCTTTTGTGCTCTCCATGATTTTCCAGATTCGAATGGTTCCTAATGATGTTTCCCAAGCACACAACCCTTACAAAATACTTCAGGGGGAAATGTCTTTGGTAAACCAACAACCATTTTCTGATTTGCTAGTGTCTGTAGAATTTGGAAATTCAGATGTCTGAGTCGCTCATGCCAAATTTGACTTCACTCGTCGGTGTGAGAAACAAGTGTAGTCGGTTCGTGTTCAGGTCAAGTCGAGTCACAAAAATTGTACAAATTGTCCATTTGGTCGAGAATCCCACCAACAACAATTGACTTCCCTTTCTTTAAATCACGAACATAGAACCGATATAGAAAAAATTACATAATCTTACCTGTCTGGGTCAACTGAGCAACAAACAACAAATTGGCACTAATATTTGGCATATGATAGACATTGACAAGCAACATCACCTTGAATAGCAACATACATTCCAAAATAATCATCAACATATACTTTACCCTCTTCAATTTTATTCAATCTCGTGAATAAAGAGGCATCTTTAGCCATGTGATGGGTGCACCTAAAGTCGGCTACCCATTAATTCTGTGCAGAATGAGATAGCAAGGCCTGAGAAGTTCCAACTTGGAAAGTGAAATTATCAGCGGGTGTTTCCATAGTACTGATATGTCTTCTTCTTTCGACTTCGTTGTGGCTGTCTCTAGGGTCCCTGATCATGATATACAGGTTTTTGTGCAGAGGCATCAGATTGCATTCTATTCCTGGAATCCATATTGTTCTTTCCATTGAACAAGTGGGCCTAGTGTTTTCCACCAAGATTACCTTCTCCAAGCAATATATGCTGAACAATAATCAAAAGAACATAAAATTCTTCAAAGGTGTAATCCTTACCATCTTCCTTGCGTCGAATGATAGTTATCAAGTTCATTAGTAATCGTTTGACGTGTCCATCCTTCTTCTGATAGTTCTTTCCATATTCACCCAATTTCAACTGGAGTTCCTTGACACGTGCCAAATAGTCCTCCATTCTCTAAAAGGAATGAGGATTGAGAGAGATCAACTCTTTCTCTAATTGCATGACATGGCTCTCATTGAATTGATCGAACAAGGTTATCAACTTCTTCCAGAATTGATGAGGGTAGTCAATTCCACTGAGATGAAATCAAATCTCTCGTGAGATGTAGGTCGTGATGACCCCTAGAGCCTCATCCTTCTTTTCATCAACAACAAACTTCACTTAGTCATCTGTTGGATCTAGAATTTCCACCTTCATATATAGCCACAGTCCTTTTCTCTTCAATAGGGTTTCTATATCTTGTGCCCATTCCACATAATTTGATCCATTTAGAACAACATGATCAATATTTGAAGCCATATTCGATATCTAGACAGACTGGTCTATTTTGATGAGTTCCAATCATCAAACCACCGACCCAAAGTCAACCACACAATAGATCCATCTCAAAAAGGTTTTCAGATAACAGGTCAAGGTTTTAAACCATCAGTTTTGATACTATGTTGGAGAATGGGGTGGAGTACGACATGAAACATAGGACACAGTACTACAAATAACCGAAGAGGAAAAAAATTTCAAAGATACAAGTGGTGTCTAAAGACATCATTAGAGCACTTAAGTAGAACGCACTATGATCAGAACAACAAAATGCATGTTGCACATCTTGATCCGCATGATCTATTTCACAATATCAATTGACCACTTGATGATAATGACCCAAGGGGTCTTCCTTTTATAGTCTCAAGATCTAACCAACTTCCATAGAATCTGAAATATCTTGTCCACATGCAACCATCGACTGTTAGAGTCGACTCTACCAAATCTGCTCTGTCAAGTCGGATCGATAAGGATGCTCGACTCGACCTCCTATGCATCCAAATCATAGTTGATTATTGGGTTGTTCGATCCACTACTCGACTATCTTCTATTATTGGTCAATTGTTCGACCAACATGCACATCGACTACTTGATCAATTGGTACAGTGTGCTGGTTGATCACCCGATCGACTGTATCTAGATGTAGGTTGACCTCTCGACTGATTGAACCCAATAAATGTGTGATGAGCCATCAATGCTTGATGTTCCAATGATCCAAAATTTGAATTTTGGGCATTTTTTTTTCATTCCATTGTGCCATAACTCTAGTTAGAGTATAACTATGACTAGGTATCTAATGTACAAGCATAGGACAACTAACATGAAAGGCAAGAAGCTTCCTAAGATTGCTTCAAACTCTAGTCAAAGCCACTCTAGCTTAAGATGGGTTGGCATAAATATGCCAATTCTTGGCTAAATAATTGGAGAATAAAGGATGAGGTCACTCTATAGAATATTGATACCATTAAAAATACTATCACGTCTAAATTTAAGGAGAAATTGTGGTGGGATAAAGAATTAGAGGACAAGAGAAAATTAAGACACTATAAAGAGGTCATTAAGTGGTGCAATAAAGAATTAGAGGATAAGAGAAAAATACAATACTATAAAGAGGTCATTAACCCTAATCTAGAAGATCAAAAGTACTTTCTATTATAGATAGCATAAAGAAGAAAATGAACATTGCTAAAATAAGTGCAAACTCTCATGAGCTCCATAGTCAAATAGGGTGTTGGACAATTCTTAAAATGTCATGGGATGAAATAATTTGTCATCTTTGGGATACTAATAAGGTGGAGTATGAAAAACACTTTATCTTAAAATGTAATGTGTATGCCCACATCATATCTCAATTTCAACATACTTGTAACAATATTGACATTCCTTAAGGGTAGTAGGTGTCGGGCGGGATATCATTTTGGATATCAAGAGAAATATAGAAAAAAAATATGCTTGGGATCTTAGAAAGGCTACAAACAATCAAGTAGAGGCATTTGCTCTCTACCTGGGTATCATTCTAGCAAAAGAAGTTAGTCAATCTTCTTTGATTTTCATTGGAGACTCAAGCACAATAATCAACCTAATGGTTTCGAAAAAATATGATTAGATAGAAAAATTGCTTCGATCATGGCCCGAGTCCAAAAGGATATTGATACTTTGCATAAGTATTCATTTTATTAGGTTCTTAGAGAACATAATCATAAGGCCTATTCAATATCTAATAAAGAGGTCGACTTTAACCCTAGATTCATTAAAAAAAGAGGGGTGGTGTTTCCACCCCATTCCATAGAAATCTTAGCAACTTATGGTCATGAAGGTAAGGTCACTCAACATTGTAATTAATTACCACTTGTTCATCAAATACAACCAATAGATCTCAAGTTATGATCCTGGATTTGAAAGGACACACACTTCCCTTATTCAGATGATCATATTTAAGGTTGCTTTGTCTATTGAACTCATCGCTGGAGAGATGCTTCAACAAGGTGGGATAATGGTGTAGGGGGAGGAGGATTCTTGTTGCTTTGAAAAGGGGAAGACCACTCGAACAATCTTGGTAAGGCCTTCTCTCCAACTATGGTTAGTCTTCTGAAAATTCAATCTATTATAATTTGATTTAGGTTGTGAAGAAGGTGTTTTTGCTTATTGGTGTTGGCTTGTAGAGGAAGGGCATATTCTGTGTGTGGTTTTGTGGGTGGATTTGTTTTTTCTGGTATTGGCCCTTGGAGGAAGGGTGTATTTTGTGTGTGGTTCTATGGATAGCTCTCATCTATTCTGGAGTATTTTTTACTCAGGTATTTCACATCTCATGGTTATTTTATGTGCATGGGTATTCTAAGTAATCTCTTGCCTATTTTCTTTGAGGTGTGACCTCTCAATCTCCTTGTTTCTTGGATTAGGAAGACTTTGGTTATTTGGTATCCTACAGAAAATGGATTTCCCCATCAAGTTCTGGAATCCTGGATTTCTTTGGGACCTTTATGTAGTGGCTCAATCTGATCCTTAGAATGCTACAAACAAACTATGGTATTATTGTTTTTCTAGGTTTGTTATTCATATGGATTACATGGAAGTGTACACATTTAGGAGGGCATTGAGAAGAAGTGAGGAGTAAATTCAGTGCAACATGCCTTTCCTTTCCTTATTTACTTCTAAATTTCATGCGAATGAACACCAATGCACTTCACAGACAACAATAATTATGAACACCCTTGTACAACAAAAGAAGAAAATTAATTAGTCAGAGGCTGAGTGTAACATGTTGAGAAACATGGTTATTAATTTGAGTAAAGATTCACACTGTTAGCACCAAAAGTCACTCCTGGATTGCAACAGGAGTAAGCCTGATACCCATCAATTTTATATGTCACGAATGAATAAATTGGGGTGGTCGAATGGGCACAGACCCAGGAGAATAACACTTTAACTCATAAAATTGGGCCAGGCATGCACGAACAGGCGAGGTCTTGATCTAACTTCAGTCAGGAAGTTGAGATTAAAATGAGTAGAGGGAATAATTGATGAGAATGGTGAACGAGACTGCTATGGGCATCCAGCCTTCCAACAACTCAGTGAAGAAAAATAGAACACTGAAATGTGCCTAAATGACACAGCTACAACAATACAGTGATCAAACCTTCATCACAATGCTACTGTAACAACTCGACTGGATCCTCCAATTTCAAGCTACTCAGTGTGAAAAGGAAGTAAGACGCACATTAAACTGATTAAAACTGGTAATAATACTGCAGTGATCAAACATACATCATAACAACATAAAATCCCTCGACTGGATCCTCCATTTCCGAGTGTTCTAACACATTGTTTACAAAGAGGTGGCAAGGAACTGACTTTCATTAAACAAGAAGTCTCAAGTGTAGATACATAACCAGGAACAAAAGCGCTTCATCAAAACTTACCATCGGGAGCCTATCTTAACCATCGACCCCTACAAAAACATAAAAACTGAGTATATATACTCAGAGCATCTCGCCACTAACAGCAGGAGAGTTGTTGAGCCATTAAATTCCAAGCTAGCATGTGCATGCTCTTCTTGTCTGACGGGAACATCAGATCGACATGGCTCTTGCTACGCTTCCTTCTAGAGAGAAACTCACATATCACAATGTAAAGAAATTTGTTTGTGCAGAACACAACAGAAACAGGTACGGTCGCATATCCCAAAATGGTCATGCAATGGTGACATTTCGTGGTCTAGAAGAAACACCATGCAGTACTACCAATGAAAACTAGGAAACAGTTTCTACCCATACTTCCCTGCAAAAGAAAAATGCAAGACAAACCTACATGAAACAAATTAAAGACACTCCTTCCATTGCATGTGCAATTTGTCAACAATTGAATTTCTCAAAAAACACTAAGTCTTTCATGCTTGATTTGCAAGAAGAATACCTCTGCTTGACAGTGCATGAGAAACCATTTTCCAGTGGCAAAGTTTGTCTTCCATGCAAACGGTCGCTTGAAAATGGAAAACTGCCATAGTTTGCAACCCCTGACCAAATAAGATGTAATACACCACTACCAGATGCAAGTGCACTTACAGAACTTGAGGAGAGACTTGTGTCTCTGCGAATTGCATTTTCTCAAATCAGACCTTGGGGCTATAAACTACCCCAGATGGGCTTAACAAGATCAATTATTAATGTGCCTGTTCAGCTAGATGTTGTGAAAAAAGCGTTGCCACAATTCATTAGCAATACAATGACAATTGTTGTGGATTTGAAAAGATGCTTGCGATACAAAAATGCCTATCAGGTAGGCAAAGTGCATGTGCATGTTGTTATGAAAGCATTAAAGGAATTATGTTCCAAGGCCCTGTACAAATCACAAAACATTTGTACAAATGGCAACTGGAACAATGTTCTTGTAGAAGAAGATGGAAACTCTGCAGACACTCTTGAGAATCCTAGTGAATTTGATACAAGTGATGAATCGAAGAATGAAACACTTACTGAGACATTGGTGCATGGATTCATTGATTCACAGTGCATTCGTGACTTGCAATACAAAATTATCGAAATTGCACCTGCCGAGGGGCAGCATCCACTTGGAATATTCAAGGACAAATTCGCTGAGGAAATGAACTTTCCAACACTCTTCTATGGAGATCCACATGCCACTGATATTACAGAATGATTCAGTTATCATAAAATAGTCTGATGGGAGTTGATACATTCAAGCGGTTACTTCTCCTGTCACATAACAAATTTGTTTTTCAAAACAATGCACATAATAATAGAGAAATTTTTTTCCTGCATGTGGGTCTGAATAAGAAAAGGCTAGTTACAAGGAAGAAAGTTGTTGGCCAAGGATGTGAAGTACAAAGTAAACCTAGAAAAAATTCTGAAATCTGATATTGGATACATAGATTTCAAAAACATTCGCACCTCTTTTGACTATTTGCAAAAAAAAAAAATTGCAATGATTCGACAATTGGGCCCGCCAACATTTTTCATCACATTTACAAGTGCAGAGCATTGTTGGGATCCATTGGTGGCTTTTGTATCTGACCTGCATAGGAATAGGAAACGTAAAAAAGAAACCGATACACTAGAAAATAATGACATTGACTACCTCATAAGAAAACACCCAGTGACATGAACTCGCTACTATAGACATAGAATAAATGCTTTGAGACAATTGATATGCAATGATGAAACGTTTTTCGGAAAAATATCGGACTACTTTTTTGTGACTGAATTCTAGAATAGGGGAAATGAACATGACCACGCACTGTTGTGGATAGAGGGTGCACCAGTCTATGGAGCTGATAACAATTCAGAGATCGAACAATTTGTTGATAAATACATAACATGCAACACAAATCATTTGGATCCATAACTTTCCAAAGTCCATAGACATTACCATACAAGAAGTTGTAGAAAACGAAAAAACTTGCATTGCAGATACAACTTTCCCGTGCCGCCAATGAGAGCTACAAGAATCATAGAGGCACTTAGTTTAGAGGACAATGTTGTTGTTGAGAAATCTAAATCCTTGTTCGCATTCCTAGAACAAGGAGAATTTGACGAGCTGATGAGCTTTGATGCCTTCTTGACAGAGGTAAATCTATCAGAAGATGAGTATATCCAATCCATACAATGTACGCTTAGGAAACCAACAGTTTTACTTAAACAAAAAATTTCCCATATTTGGAACAACAGTTTCTCCAAGGACATGCTAGTTATGTAGAAAGAAAATACAAATGCACAGTACGTGCTCAATGCATATGCTGTAGCATCGTAATGTACCTCATATATGAAAAAGGTTGAAAAATCTATGACAAGTGCATTCAGAAGAATACACAAAGAACATGAAAACAGTCATATTGAAGCCATACAAATGATACACACACTTGGAAATACATTTCTTAATCTTCAACAAATGTTTGCTCAGCAAGCAATTCACATTGCACTTTCCCTGCCCCTCACTTTTAGTTCAAGAAAATGTGTCTTCATAAACACATCTCCACTTGAAAAACACACATTTGTGCTTAAACCACCGGTTTTTCTACAATAAGAGCCTGACAATTCAGAAGATGTGCTATGTCGCTCTATTGTTGATTATTACCTCCAACGTCCATCTCCTATTAGGCATATCTGCTTAGCAGAATTCGTATTGCATTACAAAAAAAATTGTGCACCCATATCAAAAAGAAAAAAACCCTCTGTGATACAGTTTGTCAAATACAATAAACATTGTGACTATGAAAACTATTGTAGAGAAAAATTATTGTTGTATGTTCCGTTCGATGAAAACGAAGACACATTAAAACATAACTTCTCTACATGGGCAGTTGTGTATGTTGCATCTGAGACTATAGTGCACATCAATGAAGCTAGATTTACCTACAATGTCAATCCAACATGGGGTGATCTAGAAGTTGCACTTAATGGCCTAGAAAACCTTGGCGATCATGATGAAACATTCACAAACCGAAAAACAACCAGAACTCCTTCCGAGTCCTATGACTTACAAGCAGATTTGCCTCGTCCTCCAACAGGTGGAAGTGAAAAACGTATCAATCTTGGTTTTCAAGTCACAAAACATCCTTTCCTAATTTAAAATAATGATTACCACAGAATAAGACGTCTGTTGAATCATTAACAACAAACAATTCTAAATGACATTGCTCTTAAAAAACGATTGAACATGGACAGTCCTGTGCACTTGTTCCTTACAGGTGAAGCAGGAACATGCAAGAAATTCATAGTGAAAGCATTGTTCCAAATGCTTATATGAATATATGATTCAAAAAATTCCTCTGATCCTATGAAACCAAAGGGCCTAATAGTTGCATACACAGGAAAAGAAAAATATAATGTTGGTGGAACAATAGTCCACTTTGCATTTTTAATGCCTTTTAACAAGTCACAGTTTCTTCCACTTAGCAAGGAAATGTTGGATACATTATCTAAGATTTATAAGGAAACCCAACTTGTCTTTATAGATGAAGTATCTTTGATTGGCAGTCGGTTCTTGTATTCCATTAACAACCGACTAAGAAGCATAAAACATGTGCACACAAAATACTTTGGAAACATTGACATGATATTATGTGGGGATCTTTACCAGGCACATCCCATCCAAGATTATTTGATATTTGAACAACCTACCGTTAACATGGAAACAGTCACCCATGACTTCTGGAGATACAATATTAAATGCTTTGAGTTGCATACTACAATGTGCTAGACAAATGAAACATTCATTGCAATTCTGAATAGAATGTGCACAAACAACCAAACATATGATGACTTGACCTATATCAATTCGAGGTGCTTACGGCCTGCACCAACAGACCCAATGTTCCCGTACCTGTTCTACATAAATAAGGATGTTGCAATGCATAATAGCCACATGCTATCGCTCATGCCTGGCGATGATATCATCATCAATTCAATTGACTTGGAAGAAGACAACCATGGAAATGTGCCACGTCATGAACATTCAGTCACTTTACCTTTGCAACTTGTTCTCAAATTAGAAATGCTGGTTGAAATATATGCCTGTAACTATGATTCATAGGATGGCTTGGTCAGTGGTGTAGATGGAATACTCAAAGCCTATATGAAGACAAAAAAACTCGATGTCCTTTGGATTAAGTTCCATGAACCGCATATAGACAAGCGACAAGCAACCAAGTTGTCTTATCTATATAATTCAAACACTGGAAGCGATTGGACACCTGTTTTGCGAATATCAAAGCCAATATCGACATCAACAAAGGCAAGTCGACTAAATATTCGAAAACAGTTTCCGATTAAACTTGCATGTTCACGTACAGTCCACATATCACAAGGACTAACACTTGATAATGTTGCATTTCAACCTGCTGGAATTCAGATACATGGACTTGTATACACAACATTGTCCCATGTCAGAAGCATAGACTCCTTGTATTTACTAAGTCCTCTCACAAAAGATAACTTCAAAGTGAAACAAAAAGTTGATATTGAAATGGAAGGATTGAGGACCACCATAAAATGGCAACTGCACTATGATTACCAATCCATACAAACAAATTCATCTGTATCAATTCTCTCGCTTAACACACGTAGCTTAAATGCACACATGGATGATATACTGAATGACTATGATATAATGCAATCCGATATTTTGTGCTTGCAGGAAACACACATGGCATTATGCATGCAGAACAAACAACTCCCAAATCACAATTGCATATCAAGTTACATTGCACATGGGGTGATGATACTGGTGAAAAAACATGTACTAATCTTGGACCATATACATATCGAAGAAAAGAATGTTGTAGTGGTGCTTGCAATTTTTTTTTCTATGAAACAAAAGTTGCAATATTGAATCTGTATGCTGCTCCCCATGCAACATTCTCCAACATAGTAGATGTTATTTCCAATGCATTGGGCCATTTCCATCTGAACGGACCCATTGTACTTGTAGGAGACTTCAATATTGACATGCTACAAAATAGTGGCAGAACAAAAGAATTGGAAAACTACATGTGCAAATACAGTCTCCGCTTTCTTTTGAACAACACAAGCCATTTGCAAAACRCACTTATTAACCATGTMTRGTCGAATGTGCCCATTCCTCAATACAATATGTTTATCTTAGACACATATTGGTCTGATCACGATACAATTGGTATTGCACTTGAATTATGAGATATACATCAAACATATTGCAAAGTCATATTTCTATGTTTCAAAGCATATCTGTATAACTTGTTGCAAAAAAAAATTGAAAAAATTAAAAAATTATCCGGCTTCTTAGTTTTCCCTGATTTCTACACATACTGTTTTGGTGAGCATACAGTCGGTGTTGTACTTGAATTATAAAATATACATTATGCAAAAAAAAAAAGGTACATCCTCCTAAAAACTATTTGTTACTCTCTTCATCTTATTCTATTTTTTTAGTATATGTACATAGTACTTGCCTTTTTCTTTACATCTGAACTTATGTTCATATCCCTTTTGTTTTGTACTTTTGTTGATAGAAACAAATAGGAAAACTATACGCCACAAAGAACTCCTACCTAGAGATGTAGAGGAATCCATGCAAAGGTGCATTTTTTTTTGCCCATGTTCCATACTAAACAATTTTTCGTTTACTTTGTCTGTATTTGTCGAACTTGTTTGCAGCCATGTTTTATTTTTATTTTTATTTTGTGCCTAGAGCCTGCCAGTCTGCAGGTCTGCCATCCAACATAAATGAAATGTTGAGCCAGTTAGTCCCCAAGTCCACTTGTCAATTTGTATATCTCCCAACTATGGGTGCTATTTGCAAGACATGAAACATTAGAGGCCCAATGTACAACCCACAATTCCGTGATCCAAATAAGTGGCTAAGTATGGAATAAGGGATCTGTGCATATTTGGTATATGTATTGCTTGTTTCTGGGAGCCCGCTAGCCCTGGAGTCTGTGTGTCAACTTGTATATCGTGGAAATCACTAGAAGTAGAATGTTGACCCGACCAACCCACAAATCTACTTGTCAATTTGTATATCGCGGAGTTGTGGATGCTATTTGTAATGCACCCAACAATAGAGGGCCGTTTTTGACCCCGCGATCCAAAAACTGCACATGCTCTATAAAATCTCAGCCACCCCGCAAGTCCGCTTGTCAATTTGTATATCACGGAAGTTTGTGTGTTATTTGTGGGATACAGAATAATAAAGGCCTATTTTTTGAGCCCGCCAGCCCAAGAACCTGCGATCCAGAAAGTGGCCAAGTATGGAATGAAATATCCATACATGCTCTACAAAATCTCATGTCCATACTTTATAAAGGTAAATATATAGTTTTTCCTGGTTTCTACACATACTGATCTGGTCACCACACAGTTGGTGTTGCACATGAATTATGAAATATGCATTGCGAGTCAGAACGAACCCTTCGATTTCCTTAGCCAATTTTATGCTCGCAGGTCCCCCGGTATGCCTTATCAAACTCTTGTTCCCCATGTTCTGAATGTACATATTGCATCGAAAACTTGGTAATGTGGAAGATTTCATGTCTATCTACTCTTGCGCCTGAGACTTCGGTGATCTACAATTGGATCCGGTTTGGAAGCTTGCAACTCATTTGCTAATTTTCTTTAATTAAATTGTACAATATCAATATTCATTATTAATAATTTAGTGCTTGAAAATGATGTTTTTAGATAATTTTAGCTATATAACATATATGTTGAGCACCCCTGTCCGATAACCTGTGATCCAAAAAGTGCCTTGAGTATGTAAGTCTGCTTTTTAATTTGTATATCGTTGTTCTCCGAGTGCTGCAGACCGATACAAGTGCAATGTCCAACCAACCAATTAAATTGTGGAATATCAAAATTTTATATCGCGGAACTCTGATCCATAAACAATTGGCATCCTGGGCCCGCCAGCCCTGCAGTTCGTCTGTCAGTTTATATATCGCGGAACTCCGAGTACTGTTTGGAGGACACAGAACAATAGAAGTGCAATGTTCAACCTGTAAGTCCGCTTCTCAATTTCTATATAACGCAAGTCTGGGTACTATTTGTAAGACACAAAGCAATAAAGTCCCACTTTTGAGCCCGCCAGCCTGAGAACCTGCGATCCAAAGACTATACATGCTTCCCTTTGCTATGCTCCCTGAGAGCCTACACAAAGTCACACTTTCCATACTTAGCCACTTTCCCGCAATTCCCCAAATATACAAACCCTCCGCTGAACTGCACCATCATGCCCTCTTACGTTTTATGCCTTTTGCAGTCAACAATTCTGACTCATGCATTTTCACCATTGGACACTCACCAGTTTCACCATGCAGTTTCAGACTTGGCCATTCCTTCCTTGCTTGCTCTTCGTCATCCCCGTCACCTTCGCATGTGTCCATAATAAGAAATAATGTTTATATATATACATATACATACATACATACATACATATATATATATATATATATATATATGCCTTGTTTCTAAATCTTTAATGCTAACAGGGCATCGTGCAGGCACCATCTGAGTTGTCATTGATGCATGCAAGGCTCGAGAAGTTCTGCCATTAATGCAATATTTGCGGAGGCTTTTGCTATCCCTTCCCAGTCTTAATTTCAAATACCATGGAATGTCATTCGCACGTCGTCATCTTGGTTCCTTCACGAAACCTCCAATCCTTAAATTTTTTCGCCGTAACCACCACCTTGGCACTTCTAAGTATGCAATAATTAAGCTTTACTTCTAACAGGTCACCATACAACACTCATAGAAATTGTCATTATTAAGGAGATTTTCTATTCGCACGCATTGAACCAACGCTTCCGGGGGGTTATATTGTCCCCTCCATTTCTTCATTTCAAGAAGTGTCTGGAGCAAACCAACGTTTTCATTAACTACTGGCAGCAACTCCACAACAATTTTGTAGAGACATAGTGAACATCTTCCTCACAAGCTTCCCATGCAGAAGAGGGGGAAAAGAATTGCAGGGGAGGCGGAGCAACCCAAAATTTAGAGTGAAAACATGGATCTTGACACTGATCTGGATAGCATATTTTGTAACCTTGATCATCCCAAAGACACAATTGACCATGCCTACCCAATGGAAATGGTTGATACTGAAATTTTTGACGAAGATGAATCCTTTGTATTCCATAGTGTCATTTTTGAAAGCGAATAAAAAAAATTAATCATTGAAAAAAGAGATGTAAAAAATAAGAGAAGAAAACATCATTCAGAACTTGACCTTGCCAATATGTAGGCATCCAAAATATCTCAACTTCACCTGGCAACCAGAGATGCTCTTCATGATTCCGTTGGATTCATTGAGGCCAAGAATGCCAGACTAAAGAACCAGATTAAGGAATTAGAGGAAGCTTTGTTTCCTATGCCATTGCTTGGCATTCCTTTGTAAATAGCCATGCCTGCCACTACCGGCACCCCTACAACAAATCTAAAAGGCTCCTCCAACTTCCTCGCATCCTATAGAGGATATGTGGAAAAAATATCAACAAAAGAATGGAACTGATTACTAAGGTCTGGTAAACATCATAGAAGATAGATTCCCTGGGGAGCAGGGCGCATAACTTGCTCCAACTTCTACAGACGGATTTAAAAAATGAAGAAACTTTATATTTTCACACAGTCATCCCTTTTTCCTTTCATGTCAACAACATGATAGACACGACAAGAAGACAACATGATCTCCTGTCCAAAAAATGACTCACTCAATTAGAAGCATGTTGGAAAGAGAAGGTGAAGAACCTGTATCTCATCATCCAATCATGTGAGCAAGCAATATCAAAGAAAGAAACATTATTCACAAAGCTCACCAAAAGAGTTAGCAGGAAGGACAAACGACTTCCAGGACCCCAACTTAATCGTCAACTCACTGGCGTTAACCAAGCAAGCTTTCGATAACCAAGTTGATAATTTTAAGGCCTTGTCTTTAGAATTTTTTTACAGGATTCTTGAATATCATGAAGAAGAGGTGGACAACTGGCTAGTCTGGTATTCGGTACAGAATGGAGACATTCACCAGGTTTTGTGTAATCTTTCTATTGATCTAAGCGAATTAGAAAATGAACTTTTCAGCATTAAAATCTGGAATGACATCAACGTCGCCCCCTTGAGAAGCTATATTGAAGAGAACTTGAAGTGGGTCGCCGACGAAATCCAACAGGAAAATGCATAAATTGTTTGTTTATCAATCTAGTTATTCAAGTGGGTCGGTGAAAAAAACCAACAGGAGAAGGCATCAGCAAGCAAATACCAAAATTACTTTTATGTACCATGCTTGTAAGTGTATACTGATAGTCCTTTCTTTATCAATCCAGTTATTCCACCTTTTCTGAGTAGGAATCTATAGCCAAAAACTGAGATCTTCCCATTTCTACTTTTCAGGTATTACACTCTACGATGTCCAACTTCTTCTTTCCACAGACCTATTTCTTGTACATATTTCTCTTATGGTCCGCGGGAGCCCCAATTCCAGTCTATATGACAAACACATTTACATTTCCAGGAATATGTAACAAACTATTCTTTTTTTCATATATTCCAAATAAAACTATTTTTTTGTCTCATATATTTATGTGTTCCTAGATTTTTATCTTTAGCTATGTTGAATGTGAAGACATTATGTTGTCTCCTTATATATTTATGTGTTCCTAGATTTTTATCTTCGGCTATGCTGAATGTGAAGACATTCTATTTATTTTATTTGAATTCTCTTTTTTCCTGATGCATATTTTCTCCTGCCTGGTCATTTTCAAAATTAAGTATGAGATAAATCACTCACTCAAATTTGAGATATCATATTTCACACACACACACACACACACACACACACACACACACACATACACACACATATATATGTTTCTTTAAATTTCTAGGAATATGTAACACGTTTTATTATTTTTTTATATAAATGTCATAAAATTGTGTTACACTACTTTTTTGCTACTCACACATATAAAGAGTATGTCATTTCTTGCATCTTTACCACCTGTCCATACTGCTTGCCACAAAATCCCTTCAAATTAAAATAGTCTGCAAGTCCGCTTGTCAATTTGTATATCACGGAACTCTGGATGCTCTTCATAGGCCATGGAACAACAAAGGCCCAATTTTCAGCCCGCCAACCTGAGAACCGACGATCCAAAAACTGCCCATGTATGGAATGAGGGCTCCGTGCAAGTATGAAATGAGGGCTCCATGCATGCTCTATAAAATATCATCCCCATACTTTATAAAATTACATGTTTAGTATGTATAAAAGTAAAAGTTTACTTTATAAAATTATGTTTTTCGTATGTATCATTTATGCTGTCCAGGAACCTATGATTTGATAAATTTCAATTTCTTTTGTCTAGGAACCCCTGTTTTAAAGAAAACTAATTCGGGAATGCTATTTTTTTGGTCCTTTTGTCCACCACCCTATGTAATAGACATTGGTACTATTTTTTTGTGCTTTTGTCCACCAGTGTATGTAAAACGTATGTAAAGATAACTAATTCGCGAATGCTAAATTTTTTGGACACGAGCCCCTTAAAATTCAAATAATCCACAAGTTTGATTGTCAATTTGTATATCACGGAACTGTCGGTGCTATTTGTAGGACATAGAACAACAGAAGCCCAATTTTCAGGTCCCCAGCCCGAGAACCCGCGATCCAAAAACTAGCTAAGTATGGATTAAGGGTTCCATGCGCTATATATCTAGTTAATAAAATTACATATTCGATATGTATTATTTATGCTGTCCAGGAACCTATAATTTGATAAATTTCAATTTCTTGTGTCCATGAGCCCTTGTTTTAAAGAAAACTAATTCAGAAATGCTAGTTTTTTTGTGCTTTTGTCCACGAACCTATGTAACAGAAGTAGGTCCTTAAAATTCAAATACTCTACAAGTCCGATTGTCTATTTGTATATCGCGGAACTCTGGGTGCTATTTGTAGGGCACGAAACAACAGAAGCCCAATTTTTAGCCCGCGAGCCTGAGAACCCGCAATCCAAAAACTGGCTAAATGCTAGTTTTTTTGTGCTTTTGTCCACCAACCTATGTAACTGATGTAGGCCATTAAATTTCAAATAGTCCGCAAGTCTGATTGTCAATTTGTAGGGCATGGAACAATAGAAGCCCAATTTTCAGCCCACCAGCCCGAGAACCCGCAATCCAAAATTCAAATAGTTTGCAAGTCTGATTCTCAATTTGTATATCGCAGAACTCTCGGTGCTATTTGTAGGCCACAGAACAATAGAAGCCCAATTTTCAGCCCGCCAGCTCGAGAAACCGAAATGAGGGTTCCGTGCATGCTCTATATATCTACTTAATCAAATTACATATTTGATATGTATAATTTATGCTGTCTAGGAACCTATAATTTGATATATTTCAATTTCTTGTGTCTAGGAGCCCTTGTTTTAAAGAAAACTGATTTGGGAATGCTAGTTTTCATCCCACTAGCCCGAGAACCCACGATCCAAAAATTCAAATAGTCTGCAAGTCCGATTCTCAGTTCGTATATCACAGAACTCTTGGTGCTATTTGTAGGCCACAGAACAACATAAGCCCAATTTTCAGCCCGCCAGCCCGGGAACCCGAAATGAGGGTTCCGTGCATGCTCTATATATCTACTTAATCAAATTACATATTTGATATGTATAATTTATGCTATCTAGGAACCTATAATTTGATATATTTCAATTTCTTGTGTCTAAGAGCCCTTGTTTTAAAGAAAACTAATTCAGGAATGTTAGTTTTTTTATGCTTTTGTCCACGAACCTATGTAACAGACGTAGGCCCTTAAATTTCAAATAGTCCACAAGTCTGATTGTCAATTTGTATGTCATGAAACTCTGGGTGCTATTTGTAGGGCATGGAACAACAGAAGCCCGATTTTTAGCGGACCAGCCCTAGAACCCGCATGCTCTATATATCTACTTAATCAAATTACATATTTGGTATGTATAATTTATGCTGTCCAGGAACCTATAATTTGATAAATTTCAATTTCTTGTGTCTGGGAGCCCTTTTTTTAAAGAAAACTAATTCGAGAATGCTAGTTTTTTTGTTCTTTTGTCCATGAACCTGTGTAACAGATGTAGGCCTATGTATGCATGAGTAGGGAATTTAAGGGCTATAACAGATTCCCCCTAATGTGTGAGGTCAGAGCAATTGATGGTCGAAACACATTACAACATCTTCACCAATGTACCAAAATCAAGTGAGCCCGGGACCAAAGTTCGGGAGGTGCCATCTGCAAAACAACAATTATCTCTCCGAGGCGGGCATACCCATGCTCGGGATGAACTGAATCATGGCTTCCACTCAAATACACTGCAGATCCATGTCATATAACTATATAAAGTGTAGCCGTGAGCAATGCAAAGTGGATCTACATCTCAAAATCAGTCGAAGATATACAAGTATAGTATGCATATTCAAGAAGCTAGTGACACCTACGACTGGAGATGAGGCCTTCATAGCTCAACCAACAAATTCAAGATCTTAAAAGCTCAGGTAGGAGTACAATGGGAGTGTATAACTCACTACTCTGAGGTCTTCGACATTTCGTTGGGAAAAGACAGGAGGATCTCAATGATCAAGAAGACAACTTCATCGATTTCGAATCTGGACTTGACTGGACTCTCAAGATGGAAGACTTATGAAAGTCAAGAGACAAACTATAGAAAGGACGACTCAGGTTGGGTAAAACTTCCCTTGGACAAAAGCATGAAAGATGATCAGACTCAGGCAGCATGACATTGACATAAGTTTGTGATGCGGGAAGCAACACAAACTCTCCATATATTTGGAAGAGTAACCAAACAGAGGAGGACACAACTCTATGTAGCACAAACAACTTCCTAAGGTTATATTAGATCCCAATTCTTGACGAACAACGAAAGGATGAGCTTTTTCCAGGGAAATTATCTTTGCTTCTGAAAAAAGAATGTATATTTCACGTCCCCTCTTTTTGGAATTTTTGGTTTTTTTGTCTTTTTCAATTTTTTAAGATCTTGAAAAAGAATAAAAGAATGCTACGTTACAAAGGAGGAATTGATCTAAAAATGAAGAAGACTTGAAAAACTTGAATAATTATTGCAAGTGAAATGTTATGTGTTTAAAGCAACATGATCAATTTGCAACACATAAATTAAGGATTACTTATGCAAAATACACATAGACAGCAGCATAAACATTGAACATAAACACATGTGCACAACAATTGATAAAGAAGTTCACCCCTCTTATGGGCTACATCTCCTGGTCCAGCTTCCAATGGATTATTATTATTAATTGCTCAAAAAGTGCTCAAAAACATGTCTTACAATGCTCAAACTGACAAACTGACTGCTCCAATGGCTTCCCAGCGTCCCAAAACCCCTGTCTGGGCTCTTTCGGCACCTCAATTGGTCGAAAAATGAAGAAGTTAGCCTCCTGGAAGTCTCCCTCTTCAACTTTGTTGTCTATGGTTCTACAATTCGCACCCTCCTTCATCAAACCTAGCTCACACGCTCTTTTAAGCGTAAAAACTCAGTCCCATACACAACTGTGCACCGGTACAAAGCATAGGATGGTTAAGGCACCTCCAACCCCTAACCGCCTCGGCACTTGGGCATATGGTCATAGGACCGCGCGCAAGGCATAAAGGTGGTTAAACCATTTGAAACCGTTCAACTTACATTTTGGTTCCCGTGCCAACATTTAACACACGTTTACATAGCCACGGGTCATGGTTTCAAACCCCGTGCCAACACACATAATATATATATACGTAATACATTGCAATGCAATGCATTGCAATATAATGTAACATAATGAAATGCGCGCGCGCGCCAAAACATTCGGGCTAATGCATATATGTTGGGTCATATCCGATGTAATATGTCCATGGGTCGGGGCTAAGCCCTGGCCCGACCCCCTTTTCCGTTGGCATAACATTCAAACTTAAATATATGTTTTGTGGTATAGTTAACAAGGCAAAAATGGCGGTACTTTGGTTAGCGGAGAGTTATAAAGTCTTTAGTGTTGGGGGAGGTCCGGGGGTTGAACCCCGCAGACTCCCCATACAATTTTATACAACCACATAAACAATAATGTGGGGACACATGGCACCCAGGGATTGGGCCACGTGTCCTCATATTACTCGTCACCAACCAGACATGTGTCACCATCCAATACACTAGCAACCAACCAATAAATAACTACGACATCATCACCGTACGGCCTGTATGGTCCTACCACGTCACCGTATGGACTGTACAGACAGGTACAGTTAGCATCCAAAAATTTTACCTGTTTGGCTTGGCGGACAGATCGCGATATCTCCTTCATACGGACTCCATTTGAGAAAGTAAATATACCACCAGAATCAGAAAGACGAGACAGATGCAATGGCACTGTTTTCGTCGCATTCCGAGCACTTTGAAAATTGAGCAAAATTTGATCCCCTAATCACACCTCCCCATTGGGAAGCTTTTGGACCTCCAAAAGACTATCTCAGTCTATGTGAAGATGAGGGTATAGTTCCCTCACCCTTCCAACCTCAATCCACTTGGACTTGCTTGGATTCATCCCTTTAAGACCAACTCGCAAATACTCCACATTTCCTCGCTTCGAAGTTCGCATTCTCCTGTCAAGTATGGTGGCTTCCTGCAGTTCTATTAGATACTCTGGAGAAAAATCATCTATGGAAGGAATCTGAACATGCTCTCCTTGATCATCAATCAATGGAGGCTCATACAACTTCAAATTCTCAACATTAACAACTGCATACATCTGCATATATGGA
>ML784737.1:288307-317673 GCA_009831015.1 Picea engelmannii
AAATATTTGTATCTATATAGACAATATCATCCACCCACCCTCTCCAATACTTCAAAAGTAAAATACTTCAAAAGTAAGATACCCTAGACCTTTGATCATCCTATTAGGACCATGTAGCCTTTCTTACAGCTCCACTTCCACTTCGAGACATTCAATCAGGTACAGTGTCCAAACAGTTATTTCAACAATCAAACCATAGATAAATTTGTAACAAGCCCCAGATTCAAGGGGAGGTCATCCAAAGCTCAATGCAAAATACTATGTAAACCAGATTCAATGGGAGGTCATCCAAATCTAAATGTAAACCAAGACAAGACTTTCATCAAACGTTGTGCCTAAACCAAAACAGTTATTTCAACAATCAAAACAGAGATAAATTTACAACAAGCTACTCGGATTCCACAGAAGGTCATCTAGAGCTCAATCCAAAATACTATGTAAACCAAGATAAGATTTTCATCTAACTTGGTGCCTAAATCGACACGAAATCACCTATTACGACCATCATAATGCTCGGAAAACTCAAGCAAACTTGCACAACTGCATCTTGAATCTATCTGAAGGTATTCCATAAACGTCTTCTAATCCCGTTTTGCAACTTAATTACCCTCGCCATTTTCATAAGAGTAAGGTTGTGAGTTTTTGATTGATCTTGGTAGGCACTTGAAACAATAGAAGTCATCAACATAGCCAAACCTCTTGCCCCACCACTTCTTCAAAGGCATTAACACTTCCTGTCAACAAACTTGACCCTTTCACACCGCGACCATTAATCTTCCTATTAGCGACCTTGTAGATTATAAAAAATTTACAAAGTCAGGACAGGCATCTATATGAATCTCTCTGCTTCCAATCTACTGTCAGAAGATGCAGGAACTTTTAAAGAAGAAATGGACAAACTTTTCTCTGGCAAATGGAACATTTCGATAGTCGTCATGTTGCTCGGGACAATTTTATTGGTTGTTGTTACTACTCAACCAGGTGATTGAACGTTCTCATTTTAACACACTGCTCATTTATTCTTCATATTTGGCTCACAAGATATTTTATTAACTCATTGTTGGTGTTGTAGTGGGATTTTTGAGTATCGACTGCGGAGGGAAAGCAATTCACACAGACGAAAACAATATAACATGGGTCACTGATGCTAATTACATAGACGTCGGGTAGACAAGAGAGATAGGGGATGCAATTCCACTAGGTTCTGGTTCTTATTCCCAAAATCTGAGGTTTTTCCCAAAGTCTCTCGACAAGTCTTGTTATCAGGTGCTTGTGACCCCCGATGCGCCTTACCTCTTAAGACTATGATTTGTCGTTGGAAATAACAGTGCATTTTTTCCTCTATCCCTTACTTAATTCATTATTTGATTATCCATCAAGGACTCCCCATATGCAGACTTGGTCAAGTGAGGGGATGGAGGGGTGTCACCCAAGTAATGTATTTCAAGATCATCTTCTTCATCCTCCTCATCTTCTTCATCTACAAGGTTGTTTTGTAAAGGGGTTTGGATCCTTTGATCATCCCTTCCTTTGTTTTTGGGCTCTCTTGGAAATATTTAAGGAGCATTATTAGGTCTCCTGAAGGTAACTCTGTTATCAACATTTTGAGTATTTCTATAGTTCTGTCTTGCTTCAAGTTTTACCTTCTCCACATCAGCAGAAATAGATTTTACTAATTTGGTAAGTTCATCATCCTGAGGGTGGGCAGCAGAGGAAGAGGTTGAAGTTTCAGACCTTCCCCTTCTTCTGTCCCTATTAGCCTTACTCCTAAGCTCATCTACTGCCATAATATTGGATTCTACTTCAATGACTGCATCTTGCATATGAGCCAAGGAGGTAGCTCTCCTTTCTCTTAACAGGAGGAAGAAATTAGGATCAAAAGAACTAGAATAAGTAATCTTTGCAGAGGTTTTTGTAGGCTTAACCTCTGTGGGAATATTTCTATACATTTTATTAAATCTCGTCGAGAAGTTAGAAACAGATTCCCCTTCCTTTGTCTTCAGTGATCAAAACTCTATAATATAGTAAAGGAAATCCTTTCTATCCCCCCAATTCTTTAAGAAGGATTTATATAGGGCTTCAATCCCATCAATAGATCTAGGAGGAAAATCCCTAAACCACTTCCTAGCCTCACCCTCAAGGCTATGATAAAAAATCCTCATCCATACATCCGCATCCATGATGACTTGACAATCTATAAAATTGTAAAAGGCTTCAAGGTGTTCCTCCGCAGTTATGTCGCCCTCGCCTGTCAACTTGGGTAACTGCTTAAGGTAGCCATCCGCTGGGAGGTCATTCAGAGGCTGAGGAAAAACAAGAGGGGAATACCTAGAAGCTATTATAGATTCCATCCTAGATCTGGGGGGATTGGCTCTTGCCATTGGAGTGTGAACTGGAGGAGAACCAGAAGGATATGGGGTTTGGATAGGTGAGACTGGGGTTGTGCTTCTGGGAGAAAAAGGAAAAGGCTGAGTGTTAGGAGATAAAGATGAGGGGCTAGAGGTAAAAGAGATTTCCCCTTCTGTAACTGCATCAACTCTAATAGGAGTAGGAGTAGGACAGTCTTCTAAGGTCAAAGATCTCTCCTTCCACTTCAAAACTTCGAGGGAGAAAGGGGTTTCAAAGCTCTCTCCTTCCAAACCAAGAATAGGAGGGGAGAAAACGAAAGGAAAACTCCCAAAATTTAAATTTCTTGAAACACCAATAGTTTGTATAATAGGAGAATCAGAAATAGTTACTAGAGTTTGTAAAGAGGTTTTATGTAAATTATCAAAAAAACTTGGTACAACAGTGGAGGTACCTTTTTTAGTGGTCTTTCCCTTTCTGATAATTTCCTCTGGGTCAGCTTCAAGCATTGATAGAGGCAGCAGTGAAGTGGACCTCATGTGTCTGCCTATAGGAGCCAGAATTGAAGCAGTGGAGTCAAAACAATGGAGTCGCCAGGTGTAAGTTGCAATCTTGAATGGTACTATTATCTGATGCACCTTCAGAATCAGAGCTTCTTTGTCATTCTGTCCCAGGGAAATGTCTTCAATTCGTTCCCCAGCAACGGCCCCATAAATGTTAGCACTAGAAGTCACCTCTGGATTGCAGCAGAGGTAAGCCCAGTACCCATCAATTTTATGGTAAAATGTAAATGAGTTTTAGGTGGTCAAATGGAGAAGACTCAATGAGAAATAATGTTCTAAGTCAGAAATTTGGATTGGCATGCATACATGATTGAGGTCTAGAATCAACTTCAGTCAGTAAGTTGGAGTAAGGGTGAATAGAAGGAAGACTTTGATGAGGAGAGTGTAGAGGTCTGCTATGGACATCAAGTCTTCCACTAGCCTAAGGAGGAAAAACTTAAACAAAAGATCCTCTTGAATTAAAATTTCAAAGAAACTGAAAGAAATCATAACAATACTATAATCAAACATTCATCATAATACAGTTATAACAATTCATGTGAATCAGTCATTCACGAACTCTTTCAATATCATAGGCAAATAAGATGGAGTAAGAAAGTTGACTTAGATTAACCAAGATGTCTCAAAAACAAATACATAACCAGAGAACCAATGTTCTTCATAAAAATATTACAATAGTGTTAGGACCCAGAAATGTCCCTTTTTCACTACATCTTTTGCCCATTCAACCTTCTCATTCCTAATATAAATGACTATTATAATGAGTAATAAGACCCTTTTCCCCAAGGTATGAACTATTCATCTCGCTTTTATATTTTCATTTCCTTAGTATGTTTGATTGGTAATGTTCACATATTTTACCCGTGAAATGATTTAACTAATGATCAAAATGATTAGAACAACCCACTTTGAGAAACTCGTTGTTGTTACAGCTATGCGCCAATCTTGGAAGTTGTTACATGATTGTTGCAACGGATGCCACCAATCTTGGAAGCTATTACATGACTACTGCAACACAAGCTCGTCAATCCTGGAAGCTGTTACAATAGATGCCACCAGTCTTGTTGTTATAAGACTGTTGCTCACGATTATATATGCTGGCTCACGATGTTGATCAAGGGGAGTTCTAGATTTTGTATTAATGATATCAAATGAACAGCTTGAGAATCGTGGATTCTCAAGACTGTTCTGATTATGTTTCTACTGAATGACTCTGGCTTTAAATAGCAGAGGTTTGGTAATGAAGAGGAGGTTTTTACTGGGGAGAGAAAAGTAACACTTATTGTACAAAGACATTTTTGGCAATTGAATGAAAGAGTGGATTGAATTCCTTTAGTAGACTGTAACCTATTTCTTTGAGTGGATTCAGTGAGAAGGGAAGGGCCCACCTTCCTCACCGATTCCCCTCTGTTTTGAATTCTATATTAGTTGTTTTAAATGTGAATGATTTAACTGTTAGACATTTCTAGAATACAACTGTTGTTACAGTTTAGTTCCTTCTTGTTAGATGCGCATAAATTTGTCTCATGAGAATTAGAAGTCGATTGTTGAACATTGTTGGAGAACTGCTTTCCCTTTTTCTGCATTAGGCTAAAATCTTGTTTCCGAGAAATAAAAGTGTGAAGTACCTTCTTGCAATAAGTAGATTTCCTTTCTGCAAATAGTATAGAACTTCTTCTTGCAAAAGTAAATTAGAAAGTTAGATTAGATTAGTGTTGACGGGCGTAAATGACCACCCGTCAATTGGAAGAATGAGTATGGTCCGGGGTTGTCTAAATAACCCAATCCGTTTGGTATGACTCGCTCTGACGGGTTTAATGGCTTCATTGGCCAATCTAAAAGTCCTAAAAGAAACAAAAATAAAAATAGTTAACTATTTAAATAACTACTTAATGTACATGCGTATCTATATAACTATTTTTAATAATATTTACACAATGGATCTGTCTATCTTATTTATGTGCATGATATACAAGTTGTGAGTTTTAATCTAAGCTCACAAAAATCTATGTGAAGATGGCTGCTTTAACAAAAGCAAATAAATAAATCACATAAATTATTTTTTGTTTTTTCTTTATTTATCTAAGATTAAAAAAAAAAATATACTATGAAACAGAAGTATGTGGAGGGTCAAAGCTAGGCCATATATTAGAATTTCAAAGACAAACAAATGACAAAAAGAAAATAACTAACCTATTAATGAATTAATCGGCATGCATCGAACATCTGTATAATAAAGAATATCCAGCCACCTTGTCGAAGAGGTAAACCTGCAACGAACCTTAAGATTGTTCTGAATAATTGTGAAACAATGTGCTAGAAACTGAATTTCAATAACAGGACGTATGATACAAATAGTAGCGGTGATCTTATGATTTACAAGCAATTACAGTGAGATAAATCTTATTGTAAGAACTTTGCATTTAAACATTCAACAGAAAATTAAAGATAAATCTCATCATTTGAGTTGAATAGATGATCACCCTATATAATATCTGAAACATCACATATGGACAACATTTATAAATGAATTATCCCAACTCATAATAAAGCATGAAGACAAAATCTATCAACACCTATTATCATGTCAAGATAAACAGAACTTAAACTAAGACATCATACACAAGAAGCTAAAGTTGTAATATGTATTTCTGTTCCATTCAAGTCTGTGAATTAATTGTCCATACTTCAGCCCCAGGCCAAGATGTTTTCATTACAAAAATATGAGTTTTTAAAGGGTTCAGAAAAGATAATTGTCTTATCTTATGAGATAAGATTAAATCTCCACAATCATCTACTGATTACAAAAATAGGGGGGGATATAACCACCCCAGATCACACTAAATCTCTAAAAACGAAAAAGAGTTTGTTCCTGTTTACACAAAAATGAGCCATGGATATGGCTAATAAGCTCAAAAAAGCTCCAGATCATTTAGTCACCATAAACTCCCAAATATCCTAAAAGAAAAAAATGAAATAAATGAAATTCAGATATACATTTAACCAATATTTTCCAAATTTTGAATAAGAATAGACTGGCTACAGAATCTGCTGATTTTGTAGCTAGTCTTATTTGAGCAACAAAATCTAATTTATTTTATGAACAAGAAGGTAACACTATTTTAAGACAAAAACAAATCTTTACCTTTAATTGGAAAATCAAATCGATTCACATGATCTCAGAATTGATCACTGTTGTGACACTTTTGACATTTTTTACTATGATGTTCCCTATTGTTTTCAGACGTTTTCCTTGTCTCTGAACACTTGACTTGAGCCTATGATTTTCATCTGTTAGGAGGTCGACCAAATCAGTAAGGCTTTTGATCTGTGATTGTAAAATGGGTATGTATGTGTAATACTTGTCAATCTAGAACAGACAAGTTTCACATTGTAAACCTGTGACGGCCATTTGAGAATACCCACAGTTGTGTGTCGGACTGTCTTCACTGTTGCCTTTAGATTTGTTATCAAAATTAATACCTAGAAACCCCTGACTGTGCTTCAATCAAGGTGGGATATTATCGACGAAATTGTAAGCCTGGTGGGGTTTTGTTTGGAAGGAAGGAGGGTCTTCTTCTGCCAAGAATCTGTCGATCTTCGATTCTGAGCTCTCATGGATCTCGATTGTCGAGCTCACATGAGGGTTTGATTTATTTCGCAGTTTCCTCGAGATCAACCTACCTTCCCTGTTATTTTTAAAACCTAAATCGATATCACCTTTAGATGGCTTCCCCAGAGGTAATATGGCATATTTAATGGAAACCCGATGAAATTCATGAGAAAACGTAGGTGATAAAGAAAAACAAAACCAAAATGGTCTTCACACATCACAAATTGTCTCAAGACTGCTAGCAAACCATGCCACTGGGTTTTTAACATGGACACGAGCATACCTTTGTCACAACAATTGATTTTTCAAGACATGAAGAAAAGGCTCCATGGAACCTCCTTGACCTTGGCGTTTTTGAACCACTTCTACCCGATCAAAGGAAGACCTATTTCTTGACATAAAAACTCCTCTGTAACCTTGACCTGAATGTCTCCTACCTTGGCTTGGCATCCATCAAAATAAAGAGCAAATTCCTGAGCGGTTCGC
Organism: Picea engelmannii; assembly: GCA_009831015.1. Lineage (NCBI taxonomy): Eukaryota > Viridiplantae > Streptophyta > Pinopsida > Pinales > Pinaceae > Picea > Picea engelmannii. The sequence goes on from ML784737.1 coordinate 295,316, forward strand.
AAGTTGAATCCCTGGAAATTCTCAATAAAAACAAGCTAGCCTTGACCCTCGAGATCTTCTCTTTCATCATCGCACAGAAGAAGGGTCTGAGAGCCATTGGGTTCAATCCTAACAACCGGGTACATGGGGATTTGACAAGCAATCAATAAAACATAGTGAGTATGGAGGGTTTCGAAGGAGAAGACCAGAGCGACATTTTAGACCCAAAACTCATCAATAACCTAGGGCGTATGAACAGAAGTTCCTCAATACGAAATGATAGGCATTTTGTGAAATGAATGCGAGGAGTACATGAAAAACCTGAGACTAAGCTCAAATTGATGGGCTTACTGTCGTCGAACTGCCACCTCTCACATGGTACAGGCCACGACCAGGTGCATTAAAAAATTTAGGATAGGGAAAAATTTTAAAAAACCAAAATGTATTGACAAGGAAACACATGACCAAGAGCCACAAAAAAAAAATCAAGGTTTAAACTAAAAGGACCCTTATTGATTCAAATAACAATCCATAAGCATGCTTCACATTTGAGGAGTCAATAAAGAAGATGAGCTTGATAGCAGGGAACAAAGTCTTTATTAACAAAAACTGTGGAGCCATCTACCTTTCATAAACTTTTAAATAAAGCGGTAATACAGTCATAAGTCTTAATGTTTTGTTTTCATGCTTTCAGTCATGAACGAAGCATGAAAACAAAAACACTCAGAATAACCAAAAACTCACATTTGTAGTTTCAAAAATTTATTATGAAGAAAAAAAAATGTACAACCCCAGGTAGGCAGCTACATAGATTATTATTTGATGCTTTAAAAACTTAAAAATATGTTGGGCTGCCAACAATGGCGACTTGCTGGGAGAAGCAGTTATCTCTATATCACTGATGAGTTCAGGTTAGAAATATTTGAATGATTTCAAATCAAAGAACAACTGAAAGACATTTGAGCATCTTTGACAATCATTACGTGGTTCAGCTTAAGATATCTTTCGTTAAAAAAATGAAATCTGGTGACATACTTAACAAATGAAAGCAACGATGTTTAAGTTATTGGATCCAATACTATTGACAGGGCCACTGCTGCCAGCATGCATCCATATCCTTGACAGGGATGTCAATTAACCCACTCTGATGCCTTTATCCTATCCAAGAAATTTCAAATCAGAATGAAGGATGCTTATGACCAAAATCAAAATTTATTCCTGAGAATTTTCTTTAACCTGACATCGCTTCACTGCCAGTGGGCCTATTCAGTACCCCGACGAAGTTGTATTGGCATCATGCATGCATTTACTCACTGCCAGCATACCTGTTCAGTGTCCCGACAAGTTTACAAACACTTACCACAACTCTTGAGAAATTGTTCATTGTCTGATATAATTTTAAAGACATTCAACAGAGCGGGGTGACACTGAAAATTCCAGTTTTTACAAAACTTATTATTTTCCAGGGCTTTTAATTTTTTTGCTTGATAACCTTCATCATGATCTGAAAATAGTTCATTAATGAAACTAATTTTTCAAGGATAGGGAGGCATCGTTGAGTTTCTTTCTTAAAAGAAGGGACAGTATAAAGAGCTTTTAATGATAATTGTGTTTGCCCTCAAATGCAAATTGAAACCAAAAATCAATTCTCAAACAAAATACCATCTTCAACTAGTCTATGTTTTTAGAAAAACACAACAATTAGTGCTCTAACAGTCCTTGACAGTTGTTACAAGATGAAGCATTATGTTCTCCCCTTCTGAACTAAGCTGTAATACAGGCATGTTTGACTCAAAAAAGGCCAATAAAAAATAAAAATAAAAACAAACTGGAAAAGAAAAAGGAAAGCAAAAGAAACCAAAACAGAAAAATATGTACAAAAGGTGTATCTGAGATTTGTTAGGTGAAATACCTTTTGAGAGCTTGGCCATTCATCGGGAAGGTGTCTGGCTGTCCCTCTAAATTGTGCAGGAGAAAAGAACTGGGACCTAGTTTTTCAACGATTAAAAATGGTCCCAACCACAAGTTTTGGAACTTAGTATGTTCCCCTTTCCCCTCATGAGGTTTATCCCACTTGAGGACAAGATCACCTACCTCAAAATTCCTGTCCGAGGCAGAACTGGAATCAAACCAGCTTTTGACAATATGTTGATGTTGATCCAGTTTTTGTTTTGCTTGAGTCCTTACCTCTTCTAACTTCAGTAGAGCATTAATACGATTTTCGAGAGGAGGAAAATCTTCTTCTTGAACTTTCTGTGATAGTTGCAGAGAAGGAAGAAGAACATGCAGAGGAAGAATTGCTTCCCTTCCGTAAACAAGGAAAAAGATGGAATTACCAACAATGGTTTTCGGACTTACCCTATCAACCTAGATTGCATTGAATAATGCATTATGCCAGTTTTTTTGGTTTTCCAAAACCGTCCTCTTGATGATCTTGATCAAGTTTTTGTTTGTCGATTCTGCCAAACCATTTCCTTGGTGGTAATAGCTGGAAAAATATTTTATCTTTATCCCTTTTTCTAAAGCAAAGGCACTCATTTCAAGGGACGAAAAATAGGAAGCATTATCGAACACTAGACATTCAGGAATACTGAATCGAGTGATGATGTTTGAATTAAGGAAAGATATTACCTGACTAGTGTTCACCACTTTTAATGGCGTAACCTCGGACCATCTGGTGAAATAGTCTGTTGTTGTGATTATGTACTTATGTTGCTGCGAGGAGGTGGGGTTAATTGGGCCAATAATGTTAAGACCCCATTGCTGAAAAGGAAAATCCACCAAGACAGGTTGCAGCAGAAATGTTGCCTTCTGTACTCGTCCAGAAGCCTTTTGACAGATTACGCATTCACGACATAAGGTATGGGCATCTTTGAAAAGCGTGGGCCAATAATACCCTTCCCTTACTACTTTGTGGGCAGTAGTGTCTCCATCGAAATGCCCACCATCTTCCCCTACATGCAATTCTGATAGGACTTTATCTGCTTCATCTCTTGCTAGACAATGCATAAGGATTCCATCAAAAATTTTGCAAAATAATATACCATTCACAAGCTAGAAAGGTGCGGACTTTAATCTCAACGCTCTCCTCTTTTTTGGATCAAGGTGATGAGGAGTTGAACTGTGTGTTAGATAAAAATTAATATCGTCATACCAAGGATTTGTAAGATTTTGAATACAATAGATTTGACTTTGATTATGTTGATCTTCAATTAACATATCAGTTTGAGTTCGTTGCTCTTCAACTGAATCAACAACTAATTTACATAGACCTTGGCCTCTAACGATTTGCGCCGAGGTGATCTCAAGGTCATACTCTTGTAAGGATGTCACCCAATTTGCACATTTTTCACCTAGCTCTTTCTATACTAATAAATTTCTGACAACAGGGTAAGGAATAATGACTTTAATTCTAGATTTCAGTAGATATGATCGAAAATGTTTTACCGCTTTAAAATCAGCGTAAGCCTACTGATCTACAGCTGGATAATTAAGCTCTACTCCCTTAAAGGTTGAGTTCATAAAGGCAATGTGAACTTCGTTGTTTTCATCATTCTTTTGGGTTAGCACAATGACATAAGATCGATCGGAGGCAAACGTGTAAAGAGTGAAATCTCGCGAAAATTCAGGGCTCATTAGAGATGGAGCCTCCACTATGGATTTTTTTATTGAGTCAAAAACTTGACTTTCTTGAGGTTCCCAATGGTATTGTACATCCTTTTTTTATTAAGTTTTGTAATGGCCTCACCATTTCCAAAAAACTTGGAATGAACCTTCTGACAAAATTTATTTGACCTAGAAAGGATTGCATAGATTTTATGGAAGAAGGGGGTGGGAGTTTTGAAATGACCTGAGTCCTCTCGGGGTCAATGATCATCCCTTCATTGGATACTATGAACCCGAGCATCTTTCCTTGTTCAACAGAAAATATAGATTTTTTAGGATTCAGAGAGATGTCGTACTTACGACATTGTTGTAAAACAGATCTCAGATGGGCTAAGTGATCCCCCTTATTCTTGGAGAAAATCGTGACATCGTCGAGATAGACCACTACAGATTGATTGATTAGACTGCGAAAAGTGATATCCATTGCTCTCTAAAAAGTCGCACTGGCATTTATAATCCCAAAGGGCATCTTTCTATAAGCATAGGTTCCCCATGGAGTACGGAAAGTGGTTTTTAGCTGGTCTGGAGGAGACATGAGGACTTGGTTGTACCCTGAAAAACCGTCTAATAGCGACAATCTTTCATAACTGGATACCTGCTGGAGAATTTGTTCCATTAGAGGAACGGGATAGTTGTCTTTATCAAATGCTCGGATTAAGTTTTGGAAATCGACACATAGTCAGATTTCGCCACTTTTCTTCCTCACGGAGACAAGGTTAGAAACCCACTGTGTATGCTTTACCGGGAAGATTATCTTTGTATTCAATAGTTTGTTTAGTTCCTTCTTGACCATTGGTTCTAGTTTTGGGTGCATATTTCTTAACTTCTGTTGAAAATGTTGAGTCAAGGGTTTCATGGGGATGATGTGTTGTATAATGTTAGGATCGAATGTTTTTAGATCATCATATGTCCAAGCAAAGACATCCTTAAATTCTTTAAACAATTTAATAAATGTTGATTTCTCTTGCTCAGAACATCTCGTTCCCAAATTGATGCATTGTGGATTATCTTTAGTTCCTAGATTTACTTTTTCATGGGTCAAGGAAGAACTATGTGTTTTACAATTTACCGATTTTCTGAATTTATTATGAAATCATAAAACTTTTCTAATCTTACCACAGAGTTTGGGATAGAATTTACTAGATCTGATGTTGTTTCCGGATACCTTGGGTCCTATATTACCGTAAAATTGTGGAGGTCTTCGTTGTGGGTGCCTTCGTTGATAACCGCACCTTGGAAAGTGTCTTCCATGTGTAGGAAACTGATGATCTATTCGAACACTCTCCAATTGGTGATGTTATCTAGGACTGATGGTCTGAACAACAACTCAACGGAAAATGCGTTTGGAGAAAGGCCTTCTGCGAGAAAAAGTTTAGAAGCAACATTAGCCAACAAGTCAGCCTCAGAATTATTTAATCTTGGAATGGAATTAGTGTTAAATGCAGAAAATTTGTGCATTAGATTCCATACCTCAGTTTGATAACTTTTCAGGTGTGGAGATAAGCAATGAATAAAATTCCTTACTTGCCTTAACACAATTTATGAATCATTGAATACCATTAAATTCTGTATTTTCAAATCTAGTGCCTTTCTAAGTCCTTGCAGAAGTGCCTCGTATTCAGCTGTGTTGTTTGTGCATTCAAATTCTAATCGACAAGCGATCAACGTTTTGTTACCTGCTGGGTCGGTGAGCACACACCCTGCACCAACTCCTTCTTTAGATTTGGATCCATATAAGTAGAGAGACCATATGTGAGTTTCATCAACCGAATGTGACACATTAGGGAGAGATGTCGACCGTGTGCATGTCATGAGTTCCGACTACTGTTCCGGGTTAGTAATGGTAAAAGTTTCTACCATGAAGTTACCTAAAAAGGTGTTCATTCCCTCCATTTCAGGTGAATTAGCAGAAGCAGTAAATGGTTCATTAGCGTCATTTAAATCAGTCATGGTAAGCTTGAGATAACGCTCACGATTGATCTTGATTCTGTTAGGCTTTCCATTCTCTGGCAGCCATAAATGGGATCAGTCTGTCACAAAGTAGCCATGTAACTGTTCGGACCAATCCCTACTTAAAAATAGGCCATATACTTTAGGGATGTCCACGACAATAATATCAATAATCTGGTGAACTTTAGGATTAGAGGATAATCTGATAAGGACATTTTTTAATTCACCTATCACCTTAACACTGGTCCGATCAAGCTGAATAATTTTTAGACTTGAAGGTTGTACTTCAACATTGATTTTTTGGCAGATAGACCAAGGCATTACATTTGATGATGCACCAGAATCTACCATACAATTATGTACATTCCTATTGAAAATTTCGAAGGTCAACAGAAAAGGTGGGACATTTCTACGAGTGTTAACAACATAACTTTGGTGGTTTTAGTGACAGTCCCTGGAGTTATTTTATCTACATTTGTTACACTTTTTATAGCAAGGTCTGTTTTATCCGAGGGTTCTAGTGTAATTTTAACGGGGACCTTTTGAGGTGTTTTAGGGTTGTTTTCTGCAAATTTGTTGTTGTTCAGATTGTTGTTTTTGTTGTTTTCTGCAATGTTCTGAAGCATCTTTTGCAGAAGAAAAGAAAATTTCAACAATTCATAAACAGAAATATTAGCTCTAAGTTTCTTAAGGTCTTCAATCAAATCGTATTCTAAACTTGGGGTTGTTGAATTATGTTTAGTTTCAGTCTGCTTAAACTATTTTTGAGGCGCATTAGCTTCGATTTTAGAAGAGGGTTTGTTTTTTGTTTTGCTTCTGGTATTGTAAGGATGCACCATTTCAAAATTGGCTTGAAAGATACTATCCGAAAAATGCTTGAAGATGTTGGGAGAGGGTTCATCCTCTTCCACTATTTCTTGTTCAACTACATCTTCAGAAATCTCAAGGGGAACTAAGTTGTCATGAGCTTCAAGGATTGTCTGTATCGCATATTGTAGACTTTCTAAATTAAGGCCTTCAGAATTCAAGTTGGGTCGATTTGTGGGAAAAGGTTTTCTAAAAGGGGGTTTGTAAGACCCTTTGCTTGAAGAAGCTTCTTTAGCTGATCTCCTTAAATCTACGACTTGATTTGACAGTTTATGAATGACCTTTTGTAAACTTTCCATATCTGAACTCTCTAATTGAGTTTTGGTTTGGGGAGGTCTAGGAAGAATTTCTATTTTCTTCTTGGAAGATGGGGTAATCTCTACCTCGTTACTGATATTATATTTTAGGCTTAGGATATCTTTTTCAATTTGGCTTGCCTCCTTGAAGGCTTCCAATAATGTTGCCTTCTTAGACCTTTTTACCCAGATTGCTATGTTCTGGTGTAGGTCTTTGGTGTAGTATGCGATGATAAGATTTTCAGCAGGCATTGAATCAATGGAGATTTGATTCTTTAATGTTAGAAACCTTTGATTAAAGTCTTTTATTTTTTCCTTGGGGTTCATCTTTAAACTAGAGAGTTCCATGACTAAGACTTTGAAAAATTTGTCGTCTCTGAATTTCTCAAGGAAAAAAGATTCGAATCTATCCCAATATACAATGGTGTGGGGTTGTTGGGCAAAATACCAAGTAGAGGCATTTCCTTCAAAAGTGTATGGAAAAAGTCTACATACTACATCTTCATGTTCTACGTTTCGGAGTCTAATGGCTAGCATGAATTTTTTTATGTGATCCTCAGTGATTTTCTTAGAATCTGGATCAAATTTAGGGAGCCATTTCTTCGGATGTTTTGGCAAAGGATGTTGTGGTCCAGGTATGGCCACAACATCTTGATCGAGCCAAGGTATGGCAGGATTGTTTGGATTTTCCATGGGCATGGGTGGTGTCGAAGGCTGAGATGAAGAACTGCCTTCATCTGATGACTATTCTCCTCAAGAGGAGGGAGATGAAGGCGATGGTGAAGGTGGGATACCAGATCCTCCGGCTACGGGAGTGGAGATGTGATCTAGATCCGTAGGATTTAGGAGAAGACCAGTGCCTTCAATTTTCTCTCTGATATCAGAGAAATCTAAGGGTTGATTCAGTGGTCAACATGGTTTTCTGATATGGGCCAAAGCACCATGTGTCCTTAGAAGTGATTGACGAACAATTTCTTGTACATCAGACCCTGGAGGGTTTGGTGTTACTGGCTCAACGATGATCTATGTATTTTCGTTTGAAGTGGTTGTTGTTTGAGAAGTAACTTTTTCATCAGAATGACTTCTTTTTACTATAGGGGAGCAGATGTGTGGGGGAGGAGTCTTGCGACCTCCACGTGCCATCAATTGGAGGTTCAAGCCCTCCTTCTAGCGCCATTTGTTGATGGGCATAAATGACCATCTGTCAATTGGAAGAACGAGTCCAGTTTGGGGTTGTCTAAATAACCCAAGCCATTTGGTATGACTCACTCTGACGGGTTTAATGGCTCCGTTGGCCAATCTAAAAGTCCTAAAATAAACAAAAAGAAAAAGAGTTAACTATTTAAATAACTACTTAATGTACATATGTATCTGTATAACTATTTTAAATAATATTTACACAACGGATCTCTCTATCTTATTTATGTGCATGATATACAAGTTAAGAGTTTTAATCTAAGCTCACGAAACTCTATGTGAAGATGGCTTCTTTAACAAAAGCAGATAAAGAAAGCACATAAACTATTTTTTGTTTTTTCTTTATTTATCTAAGATTAAACAAAAAAATATACTATGAAACAGAAGTATGTGGACAGTCAAAGCCGGACCATATATTAGAATTTCGAAGAAAAACAAACAACAAAAAGAAAAGAACTAACCTATTAATGAATTAATCGGCATGCATCGAACATCTGTATAATAGAGAATATCCAGCCACCTTGTCGAAGAGGTAAACCTGCAACGAACCTTAAGATTGTTCCAAATAATTGTGAAACAATGTGCTGGAAACTGAATTTCAATAACAGAACGTATGATACAAATAGTCGCGGTGATCTTATGATTTACAAGCAATTACAGTGAGATAAATCTTATTGTAAGAACTTTGCATTTAAACATTCAACAGAAAATTAAAGATAAATCTCATCATTTGAGTTGAATAGATGATCACCCTATATAATATCTAAAACATCACATATGGACAGCATTTATAAATGAATTATCCCAACTGATAATAAAGCATGAAGACAAAAGCTATCAACACCTATTATCACATCAAGATAAACATAACTTAAACTAAGACATCATACACAAGAAGCTAAAGTAGTAATATGTATTTCTGTTCCATTGAAGTCTGCGAATTAATTGTCCATACTTCAGCACCAGGCCAAGATGTTTTCATTACAAAAATACGATTTTTTAAAGGGTTCAGAAAAGATAATTGTCTTATCTTATGAGATAAGATTAAATCTCCACAATCATCTACTGATTACAAAAATAGGGGGGGATATAACCACCCCGGATCACACTAAATCTCTAAAAACGAAAAAGAGTTTGTTCCTATTTACACAAAAATGAGCCATGGATATGGCTAATAAACACAGAAAAGCTCCAGATCATTTAGTCACCATAAACTCCCAAATATCCTGAAAGAAAAAGATGAAATAAATGAAATTCAGATATACATTTAACCAATATTTTCAAAATTTCGAATAAGAATAGACTGGCTACAGAATCTGCTGATTTTGTAGCTAGTCTTATTTTAGCAACAAAATCTAATTTATTTTATGAACAAGAAGGTAACACTATTTTAAGACAAAAACAAATCTTTACCTTTAACTGGAAAATCAAATCCATTCACATGATCTCAGAATTGATCACTGCTGTGACACTTTTGACATTTTTTACTATGATGTTCCCTATTGTTTTCAGACGTTTTCTCTATCTCTGAACACTGGACTTGAGCCTACGATTTTCATCTGTTAGGAGAAATACCAAATTCGTAAGGGTTTTGATCTGTGATTTTAAAATGGGTATGTCTGTGTAATACTTGTCAATCCAGAACAGACAAGTTTCACATTGTAAACCTATGACGGTCGTTTGAGAATACCCATAGTTGTGTGTTGGACTGTCTTTACTATTGCCTTCAGATTTTTTATCAAACTTAATACCTGGAAACCCCTGACTGTGCTTCAAGCAAGGTGGGAGATTATCCATGAAATTGTAAGCCTGGTGGGTTCTTCTTGGAAGGAAGGAGGGTCTTCTTCGGCCAAGAATCTATCGATCTCCAAGTCTGAGCTCTCATGGATCTCAATTTTTGAGCTCACATGAGGGTTTGATTTATTTCATAGTTTCCTCGAGATCAACCTACCTGCCCTTTTATTTTTAAAACCTAAAATGATATCACCTTTAGATGGCTTTCCCACAGGTCTATTTGTATTCTTAACAGAGGCGTTAGGATGGCTTTTCTCAACATCTTTTGGGTCGGATATAGGCTTACTAAGGGTGGCTATAAGACAGGCCTGCATAGATGAAGGGACTGCTCTGGCAGGGACTATGGTTTCCTCTATCATGGGTTTGTTAACCTCTATAGCATTGGAGTCAACGAAACTGTTTCGAGCCAAGAAGGCGTTCCAGACATCATGTTGTAACTTCAATTGGTGTACTAACAATATCTTTATTAAGCCGTGGTGAAACAAGATTAAATCCAATTGTTGTCTTTTATACCTCTTTGCCATTTTATACAAGCTTCTCCACAGGTAATATTGCATATTTAATGGAAACCCGATGAAATTCATGAGCAAACGTAGGTTATAAAGAAAAAAGAAAAAAAATAGCCTTCACACGTCACGAATTGTTTCAAGACTTCTAGCAAACCATGCCACCGGGTTTTTAACATGGACACGAGCATACCTTTCTCACAACAATTGATTTTTCGAGACGTGAAGAAAAGGCTCCATGGAACCTCCTCGACCTTGGCGTTTTTGAACCACTTGTTCCCGATCAAAGGAAGACCTGTTGCTTGACATAAAAACTCCTTTGTAACCTCGACCTGAATGTCTCCTACCTTGGCTCGGCATATGTCAAAAGAAAGGGCAAATTCCTGAGCAGTTCGCAAGTTGAATCCCTGGAAATTCTCAATAAAAACAAGCCAGCCTTGACCCTCAAGATCTTCTCTTCCATCATCGCACAGGAGTAGGGTCTGAGAGCCATTGGGTTCAATCCTAACAACCGAGGCCATGGGGATTCAACAAGGAGTCAATAAAACACAGTGAGTATGGAGGGTTTCAAAGGAGAAGACCGGAGCGACATTTTAGACCCAAAACTCATCAATAACCTAGGGCGTATGAACATAAGTTCCTCAATACAAAATGACAGGCATTTTGTGAAATGAATGCGAGGAGTACATGCAAAACCCGAGACTAATCTCGAATTAATGGGCTTACTGTCATCGAACTGCCACCTCTCACATGGTACAGGCCACGACTAGGTGCATTAAAACCTTATCATTGCGCAACAAGGTAGGTTTGGTTTCTAAAGTTTAGGATAGGGAAAAATTTTAAAAACCCAAAATGTATTGACAAGGAAACGCATGACCAAGAGCCACAAAAAAACAAAATATCAAGATTTAAACTAAAAGGACCCTTGTTGATTCAAATAACGATCCATAAGCATGCTTCACATTTGAGGAGTCAATAAAGAAGATGAGCTTGATAGCAGGAAACAAAGTCTTTATTAACAAAAACTGTGGAGCCAACCACCTTTCATAAAATTTTAAATAAAGTGGTAATACAGTCATAAGTCTTAATGTGTCATTTTCATGCTTTTAGTCATGAACGAAGCATGAAAACAAAAACACTAGGAATAACCAAAAACTCACATTTGTAGTTTCAAAAATTGCTTATGAAGAACAAAAAATGTATGACCCCAGGTAGGGAGCTACATAGATTATTATTTGATGCTTTAAAAAGTTAAAAATATGTTGGGCTTCCAACAAGTAGGCAATCCAGGGTTCTTATACATTCATCAATTTAGATTGCAATTGTGATTTCAAATCTGTATAACTCCAGCTGTATCAGCACAACTGTGTTAGTGATAATGTTTGTTTTTTTTTAAAACTTCCCTACTACAATTAGATTTGAGATGCTTTCATAATCTAGCATAGACTGTGCACAGTTATCTTGAAATAACAGACTTCCCTGGGTTGACAATTTATATTGAACACTTTGATTTTCTATTCAATTAGACAATTAAAGTGCCCAACATTTTGGCGTCGTTGTTGGGGAAGATAATTATAGATTTTGGTAAGCACATTAGTTTTCTTTCTTAGGAATGAATAGTCTGCATGTATCACGAAACAAGAGAATGAATCCCCAAAAATACTAACCTTATAGGTACTAGAGGACGTGGAGGAATAAATCCTAACATACTGGGAAGACAAACCATTGTTGATGAGATTATAGCCAGAGTAGATTCTTCTCCAGGATCTATTTTTCGCCCTGCAAATCCTCTAAGAAGACGTGATCCGCAGTCAGCAGAAATACCCCTTCTTGAAACATCATTCTCATCAAGGGATGAAGCTGAAGCTAAAGTCGAAGCTGAAGATTTTTCACCAACAAATCAGCAAGCAACACTGGAGAACATTGAAGATCAAGGAAGTATAGCCTGGAACAGGGAAAATCTAGAAGAAGTTGTTTATCAGATCAACAGTCGGATAGTTACTAAAGAAGAGTGGGACACTGTTTGTATTGAGTGGAGAGAAAGAGCACATATGGAGAATCAAGGGGATAATGAAGAAGAGCTCCACCAAGAGAATCCATAGAATGATGAGGATCAAGTAAACAATGAAAATACTATCTCTACCCTGTTTTTTCCTATTTATGATGTTCCCACACGAGGGATGGTTCCTATGAAAAACATACCTCTCTCAGATCTCCCAAATTTTCATGGATTATTTGCTAAAGATCCGGATGAGTTTCTGTTTGAATTTGACATTTTGTGTAGAAGCTATGACTACACTACCACTGCACAGAAGCTTAAACTCTGTCCATCTACATTAAAGGGTAATGCGTTAAGATGGTTCATGAGCCTTGGAGGAGAAAACATTTCAACATGGGTACAAATGAGGCATCTTTTCCTGAACAAATACCAAGACTACTGTCGAACAAGGGAATGAAGAGAGGAACTATTCAAGATGTCACAGAAGGAGGACGAGACCCTTGAAGACTTTGTGGAGTGACTCCAATATAATCTACAAAGGTCTGGACATCCAGATGTGAGTAAGGACATTATGAAAACCATTTTGCTAAAAGGATTTAGAGAAGATTGTTTAGATATGTTGAATATGCTTGGCAAGGGAGATATATCTAAGGAATCCTATGAGGACATTGTAGATTTCTGCAAAATATGTTCTCGAGGATCTACAAGGAATAAGTCAGCTACCAAGGATACCACTTTTTCAAGGATACAGAAATCAGCCAATGGAGGAGCAACAAGAGAAGAAATAGGTAATCTATTATAAAATTTCAAAACAGAGATGATTAACCCTTTTGCCTCACAAATGGATACTTTGCAAGTCAAACAGAAATAAGTAGAATCAGAGCAAGCATTTTTCATTTTCTGTCTGAATTGCATAAAGAAACATCCACCAAGGGAGTGCCCACTGAACAGTGTCCAGGTATTCCTTATTTGTGAATTACACCATGCCACTGACCAATGTCCCTCTCTACCAAGTGTAAAAGCATCAATAAAGTAAACTAATGAGGAAGTAGAGGTTGTCTATCTAATAACACAAAGAATACAATGGCAGCCAAGAGGTCAAGGTATGAAATCTCAACTCTCTCCTCCAACATTTAATTATTGGAACAATCATCTACCATATGGCCAGACGAATGCCCCCCCTGCAAATCAAATGCCACCCTCTTATCAGGATCCCAATGCATGGTCACCTATGCCCCAACAACATAATCACTATGGGCAATGGAACCCATACGGGAGAGGCCCTCAACAACAACTCAGTTATCAAAGCCATCACTAACCGAACCCCTATCAACAACAGTTCCAACCCCCATACCAGCAACAATAGTTGCAATTGCCTCCCAATGCCTCACCAAAAAATCCTCCCTTACGACCTCAGATGCTTGTGCAACCTAACCCAAACCCAAATTATAAGGTCGTTCAGAACATAGACATACATAATGTGCCAACCTTATCTATTACTCCTATGCCTTGTGATGAAATAAAATTAAGATCAGGGAGAATAGTTGAGCCAATAATTGAAGATGCTCCATCTTCAGAATCAGATAAGGAATCAGGGGAGAGACCATTTGCTGATACAAAAGAAATTGACCAACCTATTATAGAATCAACAGACCCACCATTCCCTAAAACACTGAAAATTAGCAAGCCTGTGGAATTACCATCTTTCAATCCCCTAGGAGAATTGCAAAATCTGCACATTAATATTCCACTATTGCAAGCGATAAGGGATGTCCCTATTTATGCCAAGACTGAGAGGGACCTTTGTATCAGAAAACCTGGACGAAAACCTAAATATCCCCTCATAGTGCATGTAGTGGGGGATTTGTCTGAGATGATGTTAGGCAAAAATCCACCTATTAAATATGGCGACCCAAGAAACCCTACAGTAACTGTTAAAATTGGACAGACATCTATTCCACATGTACTAGTTGACTTAGGGGAAACAATTAACATCATGCCAATAGAAACTACGTAGTTGTTGCAACTCAGAACACAAATCCGACCTACTCCTACTGTTCTAGAATTAGTTGATCGCTCTACCATCAGACCAGAAGGAGTAATCGATGATTTAGTCATTTCAGTGGACTCATGGGAGTATCCTGCAGATTTTGTCATTTTACAACCCAAATCCCGTCTGGGAGGCCATCCTCTAATTCTAGGATGACCTTGGTTAGCTACAGCTGATTCTTTCAATGGTTGCAGATCTGGTTCCATGACCATCTCTGATGGTTATGACAAAAAAAAAACTTACCCTGTATCCTCATGCTACACCTAGTGCAGAACCTGAAAATTATCTATGGATGGACACTGACAATGGAAGTGCTATGCCTGTGCTAACTATAGGAAAGGCCCTTAGTTTCAAAGATGAGATGGAGGATGAGTTAATCAACTGCTTTATTTTTGACCCCTCATTTGTTACACAGAACACGCACCACTGATTGATCAAATTCTTTGACCCTATTGCCCAGGAAGAAATGAACTCGGAAATGTTCTCAGAAACCGCTGACAATCAAATTGATTCAGTTTTAACAACAGTCGCTGTAAAAGTGAACGTTGTAACAGCAGATGACAAAATAGAAATAGTTGAATTATTTCCTAGAGTCATTTCTAAGAGCGTCGTTGTGGAAGTCGAACCTGGAAAAACCTTGAACATCAATCATGATCTCTCCACTGCTGAAACTCATCGATTGATGAAATTACTGACTGAACATAAAGAAGAATTTTCCTAGGATTACATGGATATGAAAGGAATTCCCTCTAAACTATGCACCAACCATATATACATCAAATAAGAATGTCGACCCATTTTCCAACCGCAAAGGAGGATGAACCCAAACCTTAAAGAAATTGTTAAGGAGGAACTTCAGAAACTTCTCAACGCCAAATTCATCTATCCTATATCAGACAACAAGTGGGTATCACCGTTGGTTATTGTGCCTAAAAAGAATGGTAGGTGGAGAGTGTGTGTGGACTATAGATCCCTGAATAAGGCCACACAGAAGGATCATTTCCCTCTACCATTTACTGATAAGGTTTTAGACAACCTAGCCAAAAAAAAAAATTCTCTTTCCTAGATGGATTCAGTGACTATAACCAGATACAAATTTCCCCACAGGACCAAGATAAGGCCACCTTTACCATACCTCGGGATACATTTGCCTACAAGGTGCTCCCATTTGGCTTGTGTAATACACCAGCCACTTTCCAGAGAGCTGCGATTGCTATTTTCTCTGATATGGTGAATGACTATATGGAAATATTCATGGATGACTTTACACCTTATGGTACTGATTTCGAAGAAGATTTGTCTAATCTGGAAAAAGTGCTCAAAAGATGTAGACAGTCTCATCTTTCTTTAAGTAAATAAAAGTGTCATATGATGATGTGTGAAGGGGTAGTTTTGGGACACTTCATCTCTTATGCAGGGATTCAGGTAGATCCAGCCAAAATCCAGGTAATTTTGGACATTCCAACTCCATCAACTCAGAAAGAGGTAAGAAGTTTTTTAGGGCACGTCGGGTATTATAGGAGATTCATTAAAAAATTATCTAAACTTGCCTCTCCATTGTTTTTTCTACTAACAAAAGATGTTGACTTTCGTTGGACTAACAACTGTGAATTGTCTTTTGCAGATCTGAAACAAAAATTTTCCACAACTCCCATCTTGAGAGAGCCCAATTGGACTCTTCCTTTTCACATTTCTTCAGATGCCTCAGACACTACAATTGGTGTAGTACTAGGGAAACAGGAGGACAAAGAACCCTACACTATCTACTATATCAGCAAGAACATGGCTCCTGCTGAGTTAAATTACACAATTACTGAAAGAGAATTATCGGCAGTAGTTTATGCAATCCATAAATTCAGGAATTATGTAACTGGTTATCCCACTTTTATTCATACTGATCATAAAACCATTAAATATCTAATGAATAAACCTATTACTAATGCCCGAGTGACAATATGGTTGTTACTACTGCAAGAATTTGATATCACTATAGTGGATAAACCAAGAAAAGAAAATGTGGTTGTTGATTTTCTCTCAAGAGTACATATAAATGATGATAATTCACCTATAGATGATTCCTTTCCTGATGAACATTTGTTTGCAATATCTGCTCACTCACCTTCATATGCAGACATTGCTAATTATTTGGTTGCAGGGAAGGTACCTCCACATCTATCTCCTCGAGAAAGAAGGAAGATTATTCAAAAGAGTGATAGGTATAGTTGGATAGGAGGATACCTCTTCTACATAGGCATGGACCAAGAAATCAAGAGATGTGTGAGGGATGATGAATTTTATGATCTGCTGAAAGCTTTCCATGATGGCCCTTGTGGGGGTCATTTTGCTGATAAAAGGACCGGGCATAAAATTTTAAGGATGGGCTATTTTTGTCCTAGCATATTTCAAGATGCCAAGAAGTATGTCCAAGCTTCTGACAGTTGCCAACGCATGGGTCAGCCAACTCACAAGGATGAGATGCCTCTCCAGTCTCAGGTAGTGTTAGAGCCTTTTGAGAGATGGGCCATGGATTTTGTAGGACCCATTCACCCACCTTCGAATCAAAAAGTCTATATATTGGTCTGTACAGATTACATGACCAAGTGGGTGGAGGCAAAAGCACTTATCAGAGCCTCAGAAGAAGTTGTCTTATGATTCTTGTTTGAAGATATATTTGTTAGGTTTGGCATTCCCATAGAATTGGTAACTGATGGAGGACCTCCTTTCACATCATATAAATTTGAAGCTCTACTCAGTAAATATCATGTTTTACATAGAATAGCTTCTCCATACCATCCACAAGGCAATGGCTAGGTGGAAAGCACCAACAAAGTTATCGAATCCATTCTTACTAAAACAGTGAGAGAAAATCATAGAGATTGGTCTGATAGATTGCATAAAGATCTATGGGCTTACCTAACTACTTGGAGGAGCACAACTAGTTTTTCTCCTTACGAGATGGTATATGGAAAAAGCCATGTTTTCCACATTGAATTCGAAATCAAAACCTTAAGAACTACATCGGCAGTCAACCTCGACTTGACTATGGCACATAAATCCAGACTGCAACAGCTCAACAAGCTTGATGAAAAGTGTTTGGATGCCATCCATCAAACCACAGTGATTCAACAAAAAAGAACAAAATGGCATGACCATGTCATCATGAAGAAATTTTTCCAGAAAGGAGATTGGGCTCTTTTGTATGATTCACACTTTAAAGAATTTCAAGGTAATATGCATACACGATGGCTAGGGCCTTACGAGGTAGACACCATTTTTCCCAATGGGACAGTCCGGTTGATTACTATTGATGGATCTAATACATAGTTACATGCAAATGGTCATCGCTTGTGTCTGTATCAGTGTCCACTGTCCATGGTAGAATTCAAGACTAGATGTACAGTTGATACAGGTTATCAATTCTTAAACGGAAAGGAGATTTCTTCTTCCCCTTCTGAACTTTAAGACTTCTTTTGCTCAGACCTTGTATATAAATAACCTCAGCAAAATTTGAATTTCTCTATTTTTAGTTGAAATTTCTCTATTTTCTTTATTATGCTAATAAAGCTTTGAAAGGTATCAGTCGATTATGTGTGTGCGGGTGGATTGATGAACAAGCAAGGTTGAGTAGCACAAAACAAGTCAAACAATTAGTTCATGGAAGTTGAAAAACTTCCTAGAAACTAAGTAATGTAGCGTTCAACCGATTTCTATACTGTTACACCTCTTTTTTGCTAAATTGGTTGATTTCCATGCTATTACACCTTCTTTCGATAAATTGGTCAATTTCCATGTTGTTACACCTACCTCTTCCATTTTTGTCAAAGAACCTACTGATACACTAATTGTTGTTATTCTTTCTTACCCCTTCACTCTTTCTTTTTCGCATTTTTGCCGATGCTGCTGCTCCAACCCTCCAATATTTCCATGCCATAACACCACTGATTAGACAATATTGATGCTCTCTATCCGAAAGAGTTGCTTCATAATGACTTGACTTCACATCTAGCGATTTCCAGTTGGCTAACTACAGCAAGGACTCTGTCTCTTCTCCAATTGTCATTTCTCTCACGATCCTTCATCATGTCAGCTATTCCGTGCAACTCAGATGGTAGTTGGATAGTGCAGTTACTCCGACATGTCATTATGTGCAGTAAGATATGAGGTACATGATTAATCCTACGTGTTAAAGTAATGAAGATATAAAAGCACGATTTCCTGTTTACTAACCGGTTGTCATAAATCGATGCACCTAGAGCCAATCCGCTTAGTTGGGGGNGGGGAACATAAATCTAGCCATCCATACCAAATTTTATACACACCTCCACCACCTTTCCGCCCACACTTCTTTTTACTGAGACACTATATTCTCTTTGCAAACCACGTTCGAGTTTGTTGCGTCTCTGATTTAGGTGATAGTTTCTCCTCCTACGTGTCTGTTAGACTCTCAAGAAACATCATGGGAGGATCAACTATGAGATATGAACCCGCAACTTTGGACAGTTTGCTGCTACACCCAGAGGCCTACAAATATTTCTCCAGGCCAGCTGGATATCGTATTTTAAAAAGTTGGAGGGGTTTAATGAGGATGAGGTATTGGAGTTTAGTCAAAATCTTACTGAAGGGTATTCAATGGTGAATGGGGTAAGGATTCCAGTGTCAGAAGAAAGCATTGTTGCTATAACAGGGTTGCCAAGAACAGGAGACCGATTGTTTAACAGAAAAACACATCTTCTGGATGCACAGAAGGGTTTCCTCATCAACACTGAGCAATTTCAGACCAACGGCAGAGGTACAGATGTCAATTTCTTACCAGATCCATGGGGGAAAGTCGTAGAATTTCTTAAAAGGTACATTACCTGCGAAGGTCGATACCAAGTTGTTTATTTTTTTGATTTCATCTTATTATCACATCTGCAACATCAGAAATTCATAAACATTCCTTATTTTCTCCTCCATTCATTGCATAACATGGCTCATTTTGTAAAAAAATCCAAGAACCCCAAGAACTGCATTTCTAATCACAGACTCATTGGCCTATTAATTCGCAGAGGTATAGGCATTTCCAATAACCCATTACTTTTTGTAGCAGACCAGCCACATTCTATACATATAGATATGATTTCACCAATCCTTGAAAACACAACCCATGGACCTCTTCTTGAGCCTCTGCCCTCGACTACAACAACAGTCCAAACCTCTACTATCATTGCCTGTAAGACAACTCAAAGAAGAAACTGCATAACCTAAAGCCATCCTGTCACCAGCCAGAAAATCCTTGACAAAATTCCATTGCAACAACCTATAGTTGTGGTCGAACAAATAGATGAACAACCAACCACTCGACCAAGACATGTGTCACAGCACTTGGCTGCAACACTTATCATTGAAAACCTACCCCCTGTCTCTAAAAATAAAACCCTTCTCCTATATTTGGATCACCGAGAAAGAGAACAAGGTCAGCACGGTCCATTGAGACACCTATCATTAACAACCTACCCCCTTTATCTAAAAATAAAACCCCTTCTCCTATCTCTGGATCACCGAGAAAGAGAACAAGGTCATCATTGTCCATTGCGACACCTATCATTGAAAACCTACCCCCTGTATCTGAAAAGAACACCCCTGTTCCTAACTCTGCATTACCTAAAAAGAGAGCAAGGTTAGCACGGTCCACTGTAACATCAAGTCTGCTTACCTCCTCTATTTTTGCACTGACATTCACACAGAACCCTCCTATTGCTGCAACAACCGATCAAGTGCCTACTATCATTACCAGTGAATTTTCTCAGAAAAGAAAACGTCCATTCAAGGGAAAACCTTGGAGATCCCTTGACCAATTTGGATCAACAACAAATCAGAGCCCTTTGGCTGTTGTGAAAGAGAATTCTACAGAGGTATGAATACCAGGTTTTACTTTATGCACAGAACTTCAGGAAACTATTCTCTCCTTTTAGAATGAATGTACTCAAATTGCAGCAGAATCATCAGCTCCACCTGATGATTATGTGCATCACACGTCCATTGACGATGTTCAGATCATCACAGACCCCAGTATACCAGAATATCCTCCTTGTGTGGTTGAGGAAGAACGCCGCATTCCTCCTCCAACAATGAAGAAGAAACCCCTGCTTTCGTTTCTATTTTACCCAGGAGAAGAACCAGGTCCACCAGGTCTGTCGAAGCTGCAATTGGATGGCAAGATGTGGACCAGACTATTCCTATTCTTCATCCACTATCCTCTATGGTTGATGTAGGGATGGTTCCACACGAACCAGCTGTCCAAGTGGCAACTGTTCCACAGGACCCAGTCATGACATATACCATTGTTACACAAGAACCAGTTGTCCAGCTCGATACTGTTACACCAGAACCAGCTGCTCCATAGAGGATTGTCCCACCAGAGTTAGTACTACAAGAACCAACTGTCCATGTCAAGATTGTTCCACAAGAACCAGTCCTGATAGACACAGTTGTTACACAAGAACCAGCTACACAGCATGCTGAGGATGTGCCACTTGCCCAATTGTTTTCCCAAATAGAGAGAAAGATCAAGAATACAGAAAATTCCAGAATTGTTGCACTAATAACAAAGAATGATAACCTCAAAGCAGAGTTAAATACCCTGAAACAAGAGGTGGAGGCTGCTTGACAGAAGAATCCAGAAGGGATAACCTTGGACATCCTAGCACTGACAAAAGCTGTTATGGACAGAAACAAAGAACTCATGTGCTTTGAGTGCGGAAAAATTTACTTTGAGGCAAGATATGAGGTAGCCAAAGTTCCAGTCGCTAAAGGACTAGCAACTGTATCAGTCAAGACTGAACATGAACTTACTGCTACACAAAAATCAGTAAAACAGAGGAGATCTCAACGTCATAAAACAATTGTTGGTATACCAGAACCTCTCAAACAAGAACCTATGTTTCCTTCACGAGTTGTTACTCGTGCAACTCAAACTAATTATGCTCTCAAAGATAAAGAAACTCAGATAGATTGTTGACACAACAGATTTTCTTTTGGACACAACATTTTTCAATACCGACACTTAGCAATTTCTCTTAGTAATTTTGCACTGGAGGAGACAATTATCTACTTCATCTACAAAGTAAGGTTTGAATGTGTTTTGCATGAGGACACACAATGTATTCAGTTGGGGGGCATGTTAGGACCTAGAAATGTCCCTTTTTCACTACATCTTTTGCCCATTCAACCTTCTCATTCCTAAGCTAAATGACTATTATAATGAGTAATAACAACCTTTTTCCCAAGGTATGAACTATTCATATTGCTTTCATATTTTGATTTACTTAGCATGTTTGATTGGTAACGTTCACATATTTTACCCATGAAATGATTTAACTAATGATCAAAATGCTTAGAACAACCCACTTTGAGAAACTCATTGTTGTTACAGCTATGCGCCAATCTTGGAAGTTGTTACATGATTGCTGCAACGGATGCCACCAATCCTGGAAGATGTTACACAACTACTGCAACAAAATCCCATCAATCATGGAAGTTGTTACAACAGACACCACCAGTCCTGTTGTTATACGACTGCTGCAACACCTGTTGATTATATATGCTAGCTCACGATGTTGATCAAGGGGGGTTCTAGATTTTGTATTAATGATATCAAACGAACAACTTGAGAATCGGGGATTCTCAAGACTATTCTGATTATGTTTCTACTGAATAACTCTGACTTTAAATAGCAGAGATTTGGTAATGAAGAGGAGTTTTTTACTGGAGAAAGAAAAGTAACGCTTATTGTACATGGACATTTTTGGCAATTGAATGAAAGAGTGGATTGAATTCCTTTAGTAGACTGTAACCTATTTATTTGAGCGGATTCAGTGAGAAGGGAAGGGCCCACCTTCCTCACCGATTCCCTTCTGTTTAGAATTCTAGATTAGTTGTTTTAAATGCGAATGATTTAACTGTTAGACATTTCTAGAATACAACTGTTGTTACAATTTAGTTCCTTCTTGTTAGATGCGCATAAATTTGTCTCATGAGAATTAGAAGATGATTGTTGAACATTGTTGGAGAAC
>ML784737.1:317723-331002 GCA_009831015.1 Picea engelmannii
AGCATAGACTGTGCACAATTATCTTGAAATAACAGACTTCCCTGGGTTGACAATTTATATTGAACACTTTGATTTTATATTCAATTAGACAATTAAAGTGCCCAACAAATAGCAGGGAGCCTAGCTCAACCATTTGACCTTAACAAAATATCAAAACTACCTGCATTCATAGTTTCCAGTCGGCACCTGCTCTTTCAGACTGTGCAGGTCTTCTCATGTCAGATGTGAGACAGGCACAGTTATGCATTTTACAGGAAAATCCATCCAGGAGGAGGCTTCAGGTGGACAGTTTGCCTTAATGGTTTCTCTCTGCAACGCTTTCCATTTATGGGGTGAGACGAGGTCTCAACGGTCGCCCCTATCTTCAATAACTTCCTCCATTGGGATTAGGACGAGGCCTGACACCCATGAATGCTTTCTAGGTGGTGCCCACGACTTCTTCAAGTCAATCTTGACGCCTTGAGGCTCTGCAAATCCTCGTTAAAACAATGCCCTTTCCTTCACGTCGAAGAGCTCTTGGTGCTAGCCTCTTCATCATGAGACCCGGGCCACAACTTGGCATGCTCCCTGCGAGCTGCCAAGAATGCACAGTTCTAGTGCGTTATCCATTGGGCTAAGGAGTGTTCAATAAAAAGAAAAAAGAAAAGAAAAATGATATTTACAATGACATGGGAAGCCTCTCATGGATTTAAGTAACAAACTTCTTCAGAAAATGCCCATTTACAGGGCTACCAAAAATTTCAGCATCCTCCAAATCCCACAATTTGTAAGTGTTATTGGAAAAAACCTCAAAAATTTTGAAGGGGCCAATCCATAAGGCATCAAATTTACCATGCTTTCCCTTTTCTTGTTTAGGTGCATCCCACTTGAGTACTAGATCTCTGAGATGAAAATCCTGTTTCCTTACTTTCATGTCAAAAGCCTACTTGATCTTCTGTTGATGGTCATGGGCTTTGTCCAGTAGTTGCATCATTCCAAATGTCTTTATACCAAATGCATCCAAATGTGATCCAAATGCATCACATTATATTTCGCAGGATCCAAATGCCCCATTTTTTAAACTTGACACAAGACCTAATCTTTGCACAGACATCAATGAAGAGACTAGGCCAAAAATACCCAGCACTGAGAATCATATAGGTTGTGGTTCTCCATAAGTGATGACCCCCACATAAACTGTCATGAAAATCACACGTAATCTTTTGGGCTTCAAGTGGGTCTATACATCTCAAAAGAACTCCTAAAAGGTCTTTCCAATATAAAACTTGATCAATTAGACAATATTTAATTGATTTGAGCTTCAAATCTCTTAGCTTGCTCTTTTCCATGCCATAAGGAGGCTGCAACTTCTGTAGGAAAAATATAATGTCTTTATACCAAATGCATTCTGCCAATGGGGGTGTGACTTGAGGATCTTCATTAGACAACTCAGCTTGCTGATTCTCTGAATAAATGTTGATGAAATTGACCCCCAAGGCTTTAAAATTAGATTCAGCTAGCAACATAGCTAAACCTTGACCTTTAACCAATTTGGTAGGGTTTATTTCAAGATAAAATTCAAGGATCTTGGCAATCCACTTGCTCCTCCTTTCGTCTATGTCAGGATGAATGAGGATCTCCTTCAGAGAAGTTGAAGGGACATATGCAATGACCTTTGAATGTAGCACATAAACTCTAAAATCTTTGAGAGCTTTAACCAATGCATAGGCCTGTTTTTCCATGATGTCATATTTTATTTCAACATATCTTAGTGCCCTACTAAAAAATGAAATGGGATGATCTAACCCTTCATCATTCTTCTGCAATAAAACAACTGCTACTGTGTTAGATGAAGCAAAAGAGAAATATAGAAACTCCTTGGAGTAGTCAGGACTGATAAGCACATGTGCTTCATTCAAGGCCTTCTTTATCTGATTGAAAGAATTACAAGCTTTAGAATACCACTTGATCTTATTTCCCTTCCTCAGCATGCCTGTGATAAACTTTACCAGCTCAGCAAAATTCAAAACAAACCTTCTCAAAAAATTAATCTTTCCCAAGAAGGACTGAACGTCTTTCTTGGATCTAGGGGGTGAAAAAGTTTGGATAGCTTCTACCCTGCTTGGATCAATCCTTACCCCTATTGGTCACTGTAATTGCTTATTTAACTAACAATCAAGTGCTACATAAATTGTCAACCCAGGGAAGTCTGTTTATTTCAAAGGTAACCACGCACTATATATGCTCAATCTCAAAAGCAACCTAGAGTTGTAGTAAAAATATATTAATCACACTTTGCCTTGAATAAACTGAAGTTCTAACTTGAATTACAGGAAAGCAATCTACCTATTGTAGAGTTCAATGTTTAAAGAAGTAATTGTCCAAAGAATCCTGGATTACATTAAAGAAATAACAGACTGGAAAAGCAATCCTTCAATACACTGCAAAAGGAAAGACCATTATTCTATAACCAGAGAACAGGACCCTATTCCCAAAGCAAGAATCTTCAGCACCTGTTTCCGATCATCACACTTCATGAACCCATTTCTTAACTGAAATAACTGACACACATACTGAAAGCTAACTATCTATGAATAGAGAACATGACCCTAATTCCTAAGCAGGAATCTTCAGCACCTGTTTCTGATTAGCACACTTTCAGGAACTCATTAAAATAATTGATATGCACTGAAGGCTAACTATCTCTAATAGAGAACAGGACCCTAATTCCTAAGCAGGAATCTTCAACACCTATTTCTGATTATCACACTTTCATGAACTCATTAAAATAATTGACATGCACTGAAGGCTAACTATCTCTAACAGAGAACAGGACCCTAATTCCTAAGAAGAAATCTTCAACACCTATCCCTGATTACCGAGCTTTCATAAATTCACCAAGGAGGATTGCTAACTAGAATGATTAACAATTACCCAAGCATGAATCGTATGAAAACAATGTAACAATCAGTAAAATAGAGTTTCAGCAAGACAGAGTTCAGTAAAGTAGTGTTTCAGCAAAACAAAGTTCAGTAAAGTAGTGTTTCAGCAAAACAGAATTTAATCAAGGCATAAACAGAAATCACACTAACACACTACAAAGCTAATGGGTGAATCTTGTGAAGAAGGTGGGCCTTCCCTTCTCACAAGATTCCCCTGAAATGAAAGGGACTAGAGAGAAATTCTCAGAACAGTCTTTTATTCATCTGTCAATGTATCATATTACAATCTGAGGTAAAACGCATCCTTCCCTGTAAATTCTTTCTTAGTACAAAAACAGATCCTTTCGAATGGTGATTTCCTCTTATTTAAAGAGGAGGATCCCTTTGATACAATTTAATTAACTAATTACAAGTGTACAGTTGAGTCCTATTCTTAGTCAGATCGACTTATTAAACTGGAATAGGATGTCCTAGTCTCCCGCAACAGAATGCTATTACAAGTGCTGAGTGTGGTGTTGTTGTTGCGGCTGAAGTAACAGCTTCTTTATTTGTCTCTTGTTACTGTTGTTGTATGTTGTTTCAGCATCACAAATCGTGGGCTGTTTCAGACACAGGATTTGTGTTCTGACTGTTTCAACACTTCTCAGGCAACAGCGATGGTTGATGCTAGCTCAAGGTGCGGCTGTTGTAGTCAATTTTGTGTGAGTTGTTGTTTCAGCATCGTTGACCACGGACTGTGTAACAGCTTCTTCTGTGTTTCAACATCGTTGACTACAGACTGTGTAACAGCTTCTGTATGAGTTGTTGTTTCATCATTGTAGACCATGGACTGTGTAACATCTTCTTCTCTGTTTTAACATCGTTGACTATGGACTGTGTAACAGCTTCTGTATGAGTTGTTGTTTCATCATTGTAGACCACATATTGTGTAACAACTTCTTCTGTGTTCAGCATCATTGACCATGGACTGTGTAACAGCTTCTTCTATATGAGTTGTTGTTTCAGCCACAGGGTTTGTGTGCTTTAACTATTTCAGCAACAGGCCTCAATGCTAATCTGCAGTTTGAACTGTTTTAGCACTTATACATTTCTGATCAATGGTTAAGTACGAGAGTAATGTAAAATTATATGCAAAACAGATTAAACATATAGTAAGGAGAAGAGACGTTGTATACCTTTGGAAAGATAGGATAAAGTGATAATATGAGTTTAAATGTGAGTGAAACAAGAGTGTAGTGGTGGCAAAAAGTATGGGCAAAAAGGTACATTGTGTGGTCCTAACATTCCCCCCAACTTAAAATGTTGCATGTCCTCAGAAAAATTCACTCAGAATCAGAATTTGAATACCGACTCTGAGCATGGAAGTTACTCAAGCAATAGCTGTGGAAGGTGATGTCTGTTGGAGCTCTGAACCCTTGAATGTGTTGTAACCTTTGTCATGATGTTTTTTTGGCCTTCTTGGGCAACTTATAATGGACTTGATATTTCTCTGCTGGAAACCAGAGGATAGGAAACTGAAACTGGTACCCTATCCAGCTTTCAGCACATTGCTGAACACACTTGATGTAGTTAGGTACCCTGAAGATTGCTATCTCGAGATTAGTGGGGCTAAAAGGATTGTGTTCCTGTCTTTTCTCAGTAGATTGCTGCCAAAACAAGTTGTTTGCCTGTAGGGAAACAATATCTATGGATCTAATGGAGTGCTGACAATCCTGAAGCATTGTTATCTGTAGTTGTAGAATGTGTTCAGTCAGCCCACGGTTCTTTAAAAACTGATAATATTTTGTAACAAAGGTGGCAGCGTTTTGTGGCTCTAGCCTTATCCAGAGAAGGCGATTATCCTCATTGTGCTTGGCAGCTAGGAATTCATCCTGCCATATAATCTGATTGTTGAGGAAGGAGGTGAGTGCCCGAATCTGGATGTCACCGATGAGAGGGTTAAGGTTAAGCTGTCGGTTCTCAGGGATGCCTCATTATGAAAATATGCCTCACAGAGGAGGTGTTGATCCATAGCAGAGGCTTCTGCAAAGGTTTTGATAAAATCTACTGGATGTAACACTCCATGGGGTCTGCCTTCTGTGATTGATTTGATCCGAAACCATGTAAGTCGTTCCATGAGGAACAAGGAATAATTGCAGGATGGTTTCCTTGCAGCCAATATCTTTTGTGCCAAGTCAAATATGAGGACCACTCTGCCTTTTAGCTCTTTATTCTATTTCTTAAGGGCACGAGCTTCCTGGTGTGTTTGCTCCAAAGCTTCCCAATTTGATTAGGTATGATTTATCCAGATTTGTCTGTGCTCTTGCAAGCTTTTGGCTTGTGTAGTGGCATACTCTTTTTTCCATTTCTGTATTATTGCCTGCTCATCCCATGGATGAGTTTGTGTTTTAGCGTTACAAGTAGTAGGCTGAGGTAGGGTCTGAGTGGCCTATTCCACAAAGGTGTGGGTATTAATCTGGCTGGGAGGGGAAAATTCATCAATAGGCAATGTTTGTACAGCTTTATTAACAAAAGCAGGGGTTTCAGATTTGACATTTGTTGCAAGGCAAGATTTAGTCTTAATTCTGGAAGGTCCTGCTGGTTCTTGTGTTTCAACTATAGCTGGTTCTTGTGTGACAGCTATAGATGGTTCTTGTGTAACAACAAGTTTTTCTTATTTGACTGCAAAAGTTGAAGGAGCAGGGGGAGCTCTTGGTATTGGGATTTGAATAACTTTGTAGCCTGCTTGATAGTAGATATCCCCACATTGACAGCACATATATTCTCTACACCAATTCTCTGTTGTAGTTCCTTCTAACATGGGCGTTGTGCGAGCTAGGGTGTGCAAATTAAGTTCCTTCTCATAGGATTCCTTTGTTGTGGCTAGCTCTTGCTTGTAGGCTTCCAGTTCAGATTTTAGGAACTCATTTTCTTGTAAGACAGAGGCCATTGTTGGTTCTGGTTGAGGAGTGACTTGTTCTTGTGTAGCAGTCACGGCCGCACTGGCTGGTTCTTGTGGAGCAGCTACAGGATCAGCAGCTACTTCTTGTTGTAAGGAAAGTAATGTTGCAGCACCCTGGACCTCTGATTCCTGTATCTCAGTATCAAAATCAGCAGTTGGTTCTTGTGTTTCAGCTGTAGCTAGTTCTTGTGTGGTAGCTATGGCCGATTCTTGTGTTTCATCCATTGAATGAGTAGTTGGTTCTTGTGTTTCAGCTACTGAATGGGTAGATGGTTCTTTTGGTTCAGCTACTTGATGAGTAGTTGGTTCTTGTGTTTCAACTACTTGATTTGAAACGGATGATGTCGCAACACCCTGGGCATCTGGTTCTTGTGCTTCAGTGCCCGTGGGTGGGATAGGCAAAGATTCTGGCATTTGGGAGGTTGGAAGTATATGGGGTATTAGTCGGATGGGTTGGGTGTCTAGGGTAGTGGCAGTAGTGGCTACCCTTGTTGAGGCCCTTGTTCGTTTTCATTGTAAAAAGGGCGGAAAGAAAGGAATTTGTTTTTGTTTTTGTGGGGTTTTTTCCTCAATGATGGGGTAGGGAGAATTGTCTGGTTCAGAATCATCGCTAAGAATATGAAGGGTAGGAGTGGATGATTTTGGTAAAGTGTGGGGCGGGCTTGGTATGGTAGGGGGGTTAATTGGATTGATTGGGTCTATAAGAGGACTGTTAGGTATTTCTGGAGAGTCTGGAGGTTTTTGTGGTTGTTGTAACTGAAGATTTTCAGGAATTTTAGCAGCTTCTTGGGGATCAATAGGTGGGTTATTTAGTGGAGGGTTTTGTTGAGCAAAACCTTTTTGGATGAGCAGTTGAATGAGATGGTGATGGGTGAGTGAAAGGGCGGGATCTTTATCCTTTTTGCAGTAGTGCGACATATTCTTAAGACAACCGAGAAAATAATAAGGAATTTTCACCTATCTATTATGCTGTAAATGAGACAACAGAACAAAATCGTGCTGGTAGACTACCTGGTATCGACCTTTGCAGGTAAGGGAGTGTTTGATGAATTTTTCAACTTTTGGCCATGAAGGTAGCAATGAGCTGAGTCGGACACCCCGGCCTTTAGGTTCAATTTGTTCCCTTGGCAAGAGGAAATCCTGCTGGGCATTCAGGATTATATATTTGCGGCTGAACAAGTGAAGGCCATTGGTAGGGAGACCCGAAACCTGCGCTATATCCTCTTCTGTAACTGAAATCCAAACCCCTTGAACAATGGAATGGTCTTCCTGGAGATTTTGAGCAAATTGGAGAACCTGTTGTTGATCATACCACTGGAGTCTCTGGAAATAACCGAGCCATCCTTCCTGCAGAAAAAATTGATAGGCTACTAGATAGTGTTCTAATAGGGCTGTCGTGGTGGGTTCGTACCATATAACAGAGCCTCCCATAACTACCAGCTCGGTAAAATACACCATCAAAGAGTTTGAGTAACAACTTCTGTGCAGAGTGAGTTTTTTGAGTGAAGGCATGCAAATGGTGGTGAAATAAAATGAAAGGATGGTAAATAGGAATGGCGGTGGTTGATACGTGTGGAATGATGGTATACAAGTTCGATATTTCTTCTCCCCCTTTTTAAGTTCGGCTCATAATGATTTTATGCGAGTGGTAATAATGATTTGGAATCTTCTCATTAACTATAGCTTAACTATAATACATAGAATTTACATACCTTGTCTTTACCTTTTGATTCGTACTTAAACAAAATATAATGCCTGTCCGTAATAGTTTTGCAGTGGTCGTGGTAGAGACTTTTGATTTGTTAGATGAATTGTATCGAGGATTTGTTGACTGGAAAGACAAAATGTAGTATAAGAGCGCAAAATCTTATTGACAGAAAATGCCGAAAAGTTGGTGTTTCAGCCGTAGGAGGAACAGAGAAATGTTTGCTGAAGAGTGATGTTGCAGAATACTGCTGAGGAAGTGGTGTTTCAACAATAGAAAGAAGGGTGAAACAATTGCTCGACGGTGTTTTTTCATCAATGGGGAAATGTGAAGAACTGTTGAACAATGGTGTTTCAGCAATGGAGGAAAATGGTGTGAAGTTGCTGACAGTGGTGTTTCAACAATGGGGAAAATGGTGTGAGGTTGTTGACAGTGGTGTTTCAGCAATGGGGAAAATGGTGAAAGGTTGCTGACAGTGGTGTTTTAGCAATGGGGAAAATGGTGTGAGGTTGCTGACAGTGGTGTTTTAGCAATGGGAAAATGGTGTGAGGTTGCTGACAGTGGTGTTTCAACAATGGGGAAAATTTGCCTCTTCTTGAAGTAGGAACGTCCTTTCTTAGTGGGCCTGTTCTTTGATCAGGAATCTGCAAAAATCGATTGTAACATGGTATTTCTTGACAGGGATTATTAGTAAATGAAATCTAATCTAATACTAAAGAAATTAACTTAAAAAGAATTAATTGCAATGAGGGGTAGGAGCCCCCTCTAAAAAGAGGTAATGAGAGTCTACCACACATGTGGCCTTAAAATCTTCTTTGGAAATAGGGCGTTGGTACAGACGAAGTTGATGACCATTTACAAGTAACGGTGTCTTAGAGTCATCGATTGTGAGGAGCCTTACTGTTCCATTGGGGAAAACAGTGTCTACTTTGTAGGGTCCAAGCCATCTTGTACGTAGTTTCCCTTGAAATTCTTTGAACCGAGAATCATATAGTAGGGCCCAATTACCTTTTTGGAACTACTTATTCTTGATAGTTTTTTCATGCCATTTTGATCTTTGTTGTTGAATCATAGTTGTCTGATGAATGACATCTAGTCTTTTCTCATCCAATTCATTAAGTTGTTGCAACCTGGTTGTTTATGCATCGGTCAAATCAAGGTTGACAGCTAAAGCAGTCCTTAAGGTTTTGATTTCAAATTCCACAGGAAAGACAACACTCTTTCCATAGACTAATTCATAGGGAGAGAATCCTGTAGTATTTCTCCAGGTAGTTCTGTAGGCCCATAATGCTTCAGGGAGCCTGTAAGACCAGTCCTTTCTATTTTCCTTCACTATTTTTGTGAGAATGGCTTCTATTACTTTGTTTGTGCTTTCCACCTGTCCATTGGCTTGGGGGTGGTATGCTGTAGTCATTCTATGATGAATATGATATTTTTGAAGGGTGGCTTTAAAACCATGAGAGGTGAAAGGAGGTCCTCCATCTATAACTAATTCTCTTGGTACTCCAAATCTGATGAAGATGTCTTCGAATAAGAAATCTATAACTACTTCTTCAGTCGCTCTATGGAGTGCTTTATCCTCCACCCATTTGGTCATATAGTCTGTGCATACCACTATGTAAACTTTTTGATTGGATGGGGGGTTAATGGCTCCTACAAAGTCTAAGGCCCATCTTTCAAATGGTTCAAGTACTATCTGGGGGTTTAATGGCATTTCATCTCTATGATTAGGTTGGCCCACTATTTGGCAGCTATCACAGGCCCGGACATATTTCTTTGCATCTTTGAAAAGTGAGGGCCAATAGTACCCCATCCTAAGAATTTTATGTGTTGTTCTCTTATCAGCAAAATGCCCTCCACAAGGGCCATCATGACAAGATTTAGTAAGTCATAAACCTCATCTTCTCTAATGCACCTTTGAATTTCTTGATCAGGTCCTGTATGGAAAAGACACCCACTTATCCAACTATACCGAGCACTTTATTGAATGATTCTTCTTTTCTCTCGGTAGGATAGGTGTGGTGGTAGCTTCCCTGCAACCAAGTAATTAGCGATGTCTGCATACAAAGGTGAGTGAGCAGAAACTGCAAATAGATATTCATCAGGAAAGGAATCATCTACTGGGGTATCATCATCAGGTGTCAACCGAGAAAGGAAATCAGCAACTACATTTTCTTTTCCTGGTCTATCTACAATTGTAATATCAAATTCTTGCAATAATAGTAACAATCTGGTGACTCGAGCGTTTGTGATAGGTTTGTTCATTAGGTATTTGATAGCTGAGTGATCAGTATGGACAAGAGTAGAGTAGCCAATTATGTAATGCCTAAATTTGTTAATAGCATAGATAACTGCTAAGAATTCCTTTTCGGTGACTGTATAATTGAGTTCAGAAGTAGTCATATTCTTGCTGATGAAATAAATAGCATAAGGGAGATGATTTTCTTCTTGTCCCAAGACAACTCCTATTGCAGTATCTGAAGCATCAGAGGATATATGAAAGGGAAGTGTCCAATCAGGTCCTCTGAAAATAGGAGCTATAGATAACTGATGTTTAAGTGTATTAAATGCTTCCTGAAAATAATTAGTCCATTTGAATTCAGCATTTTTCATTAGTAACACAAACAAGGGAGAAGCTATTTTGGAAAAAAAATTGATAAATCGTTTGTAGTATCCAGCATGTCCTAGAAAACTTCTTACCTCTGTTTGGGTTTTGGGAGTAGGAAGGTCCTTAATGACTTGTATGTTGGATGGGTCTACTTGAATTCCTTGAGATGAGATAAAATGTCCAAGCACTATTCCTTCACTCATCATCATATGACATTTTTCTATACTTAAGGAGAGTTGGGCTTGTATGCATCGTTTAAGCACTTTCTCAAGGTTTTGTAGTGCTTCCTAAAAAGAAACACCATAAGGAGTAAAGTCATCCATAAAAATTTCCATAGAGTCATTAAGCATATCAGAAAAGATTCCTATAACTGCTCTTTGGAAGGTTGTTGGTGCATTACATAGTCCAAATGGAAGAACTCTATGAGCAAAGGTTCCCCAAGGGCTAATAAAAGTGGTTTTATCTTGATCTTGGGGTGCAATTTTGATCTGGTTATACCCACTGAAACCATCTAAAAATGAGGAAAATTTCTTTCCTGACAAACTGTCTAACACCTTATCAATGAATGGCAATGGAAAGTGATATTTTTGAGTGGCTTTATTTAAGGCTCTATAATCCACACATACTCTCCATTTCCTGTTTTTCTTAGGAACTATTACCAATGGGGAAACCCATTCACTGTCTGATATAGGATAGATAAACCCTGCATCAAGCAATTTTTGAAGTTCTTCTTTAAGGATTTCTCTCAAATTAGGGTTCATTCATCATTGAGATTGGCAGATCGGTCGACAATCTTCCTTAATATATCTTCTATGAGTACATAATTCGGGAGAGATTCCTTTCATATCTGTATAGTCCCATGCGAATGCTTCTTTATTTTCCAGAAGTAACTTCATTAATTGTTGTGTTTCAACATCTGTCAGGTTAGGGTTTATGTTCAGTGTTTTTCCAGGTTCAATTTCTACTAGTATGCTTTTAGAAGAGATGGTGGCAGATGTTTGAGGTGGGTTTTCGGAGTTAAGGTTTTCTTGATTATCTGACTCCAACAGTGCAACTAACTGGTTGTGAGTTTCTGGAGTCACGGAGGAGGGTTCACAAATAAAATTATTAATTACTTCATCGTCGGTGTTGTCTTTAAGGCTTACACCTTGTCCGATAGTCAAAATGGGTTGAGTAAGTTGATTATCGAAGTCTACCCATACAGAATTATCATTATTAATCAGGGGTGTAGCGTGAGGGTAGAGGGTATGCTGTTTAGTTTTGTAACCATTGGAAATTGTCATTGAACCTGATCTACAGCTGATAAAAGCATCTGTTGTGGCTAGCCAAGGCCTGCCCAAAATTAGAGGGTGGCCCCCCAACTTTGTTTTAGGTTGTAGTACCACAAAGTCAGCTGGATAATTCTAGAATTCCACTGAGATAATTAGGTCTTCAATGACTCCCTCTAGTTTAATTGTGGATCGGTCAGCTAATTCTAGGATAGTTGAGGTGTCTCTGACTTCATTTTGCAGTTGTAGTAGTTGTAAGGTTTCCAGAGTCATGATATTGATAGTGGCACCTAATCTACCAGGACTTGAGGGATTATCATTTTTCCAACTTGTATTGATACGGTAGGGTGGCCAGGATCACCATATTTAACTGGGGGGGATTTTCCTGACATTAGTGCAGACAAGTCTCCCATAACATGGACTGTGAGGGGATCCTTAATTTTCCTACCAGGCTTCTTAACACAAATGTCTCGCATCGTCCTGGCATAGATTGGTACGTCTCAGAGTGCTTGTAGTAGAGGAATTTTGACATAAAAATTTTGTAATTCCCCTAGAAGATTGAAAGCTGGTGGCTCAAGCGTTTTAGTCAAAGCTAAACGCTCAGGAAATGGTGGTTTTGTTGTTTCAGTAGAATTGTTAGAGGATGATTGTACCTCTTCAAGTACATCATGCTCTTTTGTTTCCTCTTTATCAGAAGAGGTAACATTGTCTATGATAGGTTCTACTATTCTCCCAGATCGTAAATGAATATTGTTGCATTGGGCAGGGAGAAGAGAAAATGTAGGCTGGTTATAAATATCAATGCACTGCACAACTTTATTATTGGGGTTAGGGTTAGGGTTAGGTTGTACATGTAGCTGGGGTCTCATCATTTGATTGTTTGGTGGAGTACCTGATGGTAAGGAGAGTGGTTGTAGAAATTTTGATTGAGGTAATTGATTTGGGAAGGGGAGTTGTTGTCCTCTCCAATTTGGATTCCATTGGTTCTGATATGGTTGTTGTTGTTGTGGAGGCCAAGGAGTCCACATTGATGGATCAACAAAGGGTGGGTTAGTTTGTTGCATGGGTGGGTAATTCATTTGATTTGGATATTGCATTTGATTATAGGGGGGGTAACTCATTTGATTGAAAGAAGGATAGTTATTCCAACGATTAGAAGATGTAAATGGCATGTTAGGATTCATACCTTGTCCCTGCGGTTGCCATTGTCTTCTCTGTGTCAGCAGATAGACAGCTTCAGC
This sequence comes from Picea engelmannii, assembly GCA_009831015.1. NCBI lineage: Eukaryota > Viridiplantae > Streptophyta > Pinopsida > Pinales > Pinaceae > Picea > Picea engelmannii. The sequence continues at coordinate 330,408 of ML784737.1, forward strand.
TTCTTCATCGGTTGGTTGTAATGCTTCATTGATTCTTGGTAGAGAAGGACATTGTTGAGTCTCATGATCTTTATCACAGATGGTGTAAATTGGCTTTTTGTCCAATGGACATTCCCTTCATGGGTGTTTGTCTCTGCATTTATAACAAAAGATGGACAGGGCTGCTTCTGCTTCTACTTGCTTCTTTTGGATCTGCAGGGTGTCAATTTGTGAGGCAAAAGAGCTTAACATTTCAGTTTTGAAACCTTCAAGTAAATTACCTATCTCGGCTCTTGTTGCTCCCCCACCGGCTGATTTTTGGACTCTTGAAAATGTGGTGTCCCTACTGTTTGATCTATTTCTTGAAGCTCCTCTTGAACATCTTTTGCATAAGTTAACAATTTCATCGTATGATTCCTTAGATATGTCCCCTTTTCCAAGCATATTCAGCATATCTAGACAGTCATCCCTTTCTCCTTTTAATAATATAGTTTTGAGAATATCTTTACTTACATTGGGGTGACTGGATCTTTGTAGATTATACTGTAGCCTTTCTACAAAGTCCTCTAGATTTTCATCCTCTTTCTGCATCATCTTAAATAGTTCCTCCCTTTTT
>ML784737.1:331052-346886 GCA_009831015.1 Picea engelmannii
CTTAAATAGTTCCTCCCTTTTTTCTCTTGTTCGGCAATAGTCCTGGTACTTATTCAAGAATTTCTGTTTCATTTGGTCCCATGTTGTGATTACATGGCCTCCAAGACTCATGAACCATCTTAGTGCATTTCCTTTCAATGTTGCTGGAAATAGCTTTAATTTTTGAGCATTGGAAATGTAATCATAACTTCAGCATAATATATCAAACTCAAAAAGGAATTCATCAGGATCTTCTGAAGACAAACCATGAAAATTAGGTAGTGCCGAGAGTGGAATGTTCTTCATGGGGGATACCCCTCTAGGAAGATCACCAATAGGAAATCCTAATGTGGAAAAAGAGTTTTCATCATTTACCTCTCCTTCAGGACCTGCATGTTCTTCATGATGCAATTCTTCATTGTACTCATCCATGTTTTCTTCTGTCTACTCCCCTGCTGTGCTTGCTCTGTCCTCAATGTTTCTTGTTGGTTTCTAGACTGTCTCAGGACTCCAAACTTCTTTCCCCATCTCAAAATTTGCTTGAAATGAAGGTTGGGATTTTGGTTTCCGAGAGTTTGTTCGTTGAGCAGAAGATTCAGACTTTGATATAATTTCATCAATATAAGTCTTTCTTCCTCCTCTTCCTCTACCCTTGCCACCTGTAGGGTCAGTGTCTTTGGGGTCTCTGCATCCTCTCATGCAATCTTTGTATCTGAAAAATCATAAGTGCTTTTGAAATCTATAATTACCTTCCCCAGCAACGGCGCCAAAATGTTGGTCACTATAATTGCTTATTTAACTAAACAATCAAGTGCTACATAAATTGTCAACTCAGGGAAGTTTGTTTATTTCAAAGGTAACCACGCACTATATATGCTCAATCTCAAAAGAAACCTAGAGTTGTAGTAAAAATATATTAATCACACTTTGCCTTGAACAAACTGAAGTTCTAACTTGAACTACAGGAAAGCAATCTACCTATTGCAAAGTTCAATGTTTAAAGAACTAATTGTCCAAAGAATCCTGGATTACATTAAAGAAATAACAGACTGGAAAAGAAATCCTTCAAGACATTGCAAAAGGAAAGACCACTATTATATAACCAGAGAACATGACCCTATTCCCAAAGCAGGAATCTTCAGCACCTGTCTTTTATTCATCTGTCAATGAATCATATTACAATCTGAGGTAAAACGCGTCCTTCCCTGTAAATTCTTTCTTAGTACAAAAACAGATCCTTTCGAATTTTGATTTCCTCTTATTTAAAGAGGAGGATCCCTTCGATACAATTTAATTAACTAATTACAGGTGTACATCTGAGTCCTATTCTTAGTCAGATCGACTTTCTAAACTGGAATAGGATGTCCTAGTCTCCCGCAGCATAATGCTATTACAAGTGCTGAGTGTGGTGTTGTTGTTGCGGCTGAAGTAACAACTTCTTTATTTGTCTCTTGTTACTGGTGTTGTATGTTGTTTCAGCATCGCAAATCGTGGGTTGTTTCAGCCATGGGATTTGCCTTCTGACTGCTTCAGCACTTCTCAGGCAGCAGCGATGGTTGATGCTAGCTCAAGGTGCGGCTGTTGTAGTCAATTCTGTGTGAGTTGTTGTTTCAACATCGTTGACCATGGACTGTGTAACAACTTCTTCTGTGTTTCAGCATCATTGACTATGGACTGTGTAACAGCTTCTGTATGAGTTGTTGTTTCATCATTGTAGACCACGGACTGTGTAACAGCTTCTTCTGTGTTTCAGCATCGTTGACTACGGACTGTGTAACAACTTCTATATGAGTTGTTGTTTCATCATTGTAGACCACGGTCTGTGTAACAGCTTCTTCTATGTTCTGCATCATTGACCACGGACTGTGTAACAGCTTCTTCTGTATGAGTTTTTGTTTCAGCCATAGGGTTTGCGTGCTTTAACTGTTTCAGCAATAGGCCTCAATGCTAATCTCTAGTTCAAACTATTTCAGCACTTATACATTTCTGATCAATGGTTAAGTACGAGAGTAATGTAAAATTATATGCAAAACAGATTAAACATATAGTAAGGAGAAGAGACGTTGTATACCTTTGGAAAGATAGGATAAAGTGATAATATGAGTTTAAATGTGAGTGAAACAATAGTGTAGTGGTGGCAAAAAGTATGGACAAAAAGGTACATTGTGTGGTCCTAACAACCCCCTCATCTGACACAATGTGCCCCAACAGTTTCCCTTCTTTCATGGCAAATAATGAATTCTTTGGATTTAATGATAGACCAAACTTTCTGCATTTCAAAAAGACCCTTCTTAAATGGTCATGATGTTCTTTATCAGATTTTGAGAACATTGTTATGTCATCCAAATAAATGACCACAAACTTGTCCCTTTCTCCAATAAAAGCTATGTCCATGGCTCGTTGAAAGGTTTCTCCTGCATTCATCAATCCAAACGACATCTTAGCATAAATGAATGTACCCCATGGAGTGATGAAGGTTGTCTTCTCTCTTCATGGGCTTTGTCCAGTAGTTGCATCCTGCCAAATGTCTTTATACCAAATGCATCCAAATGTGATCCAAATGCATCACATTATATTTGGCGGGATCCAAATACCTCATTTCTAAAACTTGACACGAGACCTGATCTTTGCACGGACATCAGTGAAGAGACTAGGCCAAAAATACCCATCCCTAAGAATCTTATAGGTTGTGGTTCTCCATAAGTGATGAACCCCACATAAACCGTCATGAAAATCACACGTAATCTTTTGGGCTTCAAGTGGGTCTAGACATATCAAAATCACTCCTAAAGGGTCTTTCCAATATAAAACTTGATCTATCAGACAATATTTAAATGATTTGAGCTTCAAATCTCTTACCTTGCTCTTTTCCATGCCATTAGGAGGCTACAACTTATGTAGGAAAAATATAATGTCTTTATACCAAATGCATCCTGCCAATGGGGGTGTGACTTGAGGATCTTCATTAGACAACTCATCTTGCTGATTCTCTGAATAAATGTTGATGAAATTGACCCCCAAGGATTTATAATTAGATTCAGCCAACAACCTAGCTAAAACTTAACCTTTAACCAATTTGGTAGGCTTTATTTCAAGATAAAATTCAAGGATATTGGCAATCCACTTGCTCCTTCTTCAGTCTACCTTAATTGTTTCTCTTTGCAACGCTTTCCATTTATGGGGTGAGACGAGGTCTCAACTACTACCCCTATCTTCAATAACTTCCTCCATTGGGACTAGGACGAGGCCTGACACCCATGAATGCTTTCTAGGCGGTGCCCACAACTTCTTCAAGTCAATCCTGATGCCTCGAGGCTCTGTAAATCCTCGTGAAATCGACACCCTTTCCTTCGCATCCAAGAGCTCTTGGTGCTAGCCTCTTCATCATGCGACCCAGGCCACAACTTGGTGCTCAGTTCTCGAGCGCGTCACGATTTCGCATTTTGGGAGTCTCCACTCCACTTGATTCCAAGAATCGTGATGCAAGAACTTGGGAAATGGCCTTTTCAAATCGACGGTCAGATTTGCTATGCATCCGACAACCATGATTGCTTCCTTGAAGACTAGAGTCACCAATCATGCGTTGAGTGCTTACCTTTATTCTTGGGCCCACCTCTTATGTGACCTAGGGCTATGACCATGGGACCAATTCCTGGTCGTTTCATGACTTCGTGTTTCGGGTTCTTGCACCGTGCTCCATGATAAGACCCTCGATTCATGAAATCATGACTTCTCGAATTTGGCGCCATGTGTCCCTATGAATTGGACGATCCTTGTTGATTTCAGGTTTCGGGAGTTTAGACCTTTGACAAACAACTTTTAACAATATTTCAGACTCCTGATTCCCGTGATTATTTTCTACCATTGATCTCTCCTAATGAGATCTAGGGCCCAGATTTAAAACTTTTCTCGACCTTTTCGACTTGGTGCTCATGGCTACGGTCTTTGTAAACAAAGACCTGGGTGATGGTGGCGAGCTTGGGAAAATAGAAAAATCAATGACCGAAACAAAAGAGATAAGTGCTACGATTTAAGGTAAAGCGGAGAGCTTCAGGCTAAGACCTTTCATGCAAGACCTCAAGTGAAACCAGGTCGTCCAAATAACAGAAGGGAAAGACCTGAAGGCCTAGTCTATGAAATATAGAGAGATAAGGCAAGGCAAAATACATGGGTATATCGATACACACCTATGGCCCTTGACAACTTTATGTGATAACATTTGGCTCCACAGGGGATAGCATGCTCCCTGCGAGCTGCCAAGAATGCGCAGTTCTAGTGCCTTATCCATTGGGCTATGGAGTCTTCGATAAAAACAAAAACGAAAATAAAAATGATATTTACAATGACATGGGAAGCCTCTCATGGCTTTAAGTAACAAACTTCTTCAGAAAATGCCCATTTACAGGGCTACCAAAAATTTCTACATCCTCCAAATCCCGCAATTTGTAAGTGTTATTGGAAAAAACCTCAGAAATTTTGAATGGGCCAATCCATAAGGCCTCAAATTTACCATGCTTTCCCTTTTCTTGTTTAGATGCATCCCACTTGAGTACTAGATCTCTGAGCTGGAAATCATTTTTCCTTACTTTCATGTCAAAATCCTGCTTGATCTTTGTTGATGGTCATGGGCTTTGTCCAGTAGTTGCATCCTACCAAATATAATGTCTTTATACCAAATGCATCCTACCAATGGGGGTGTGACTTGAGGATCTTCATCAGACAACTCAGCTTGTTGATTCTCTAAATAAATGTTGATGAAATTGACCCCCAAGGATTTATAATTAGATTCAGCCAGCAACCTAGCTAAACCTTGACCTTTAACCAATTTTGTAGGCTTTATTTCAAGATAAATTCAATGATCTTGGCAATCCACTTGCTCCTTCTTCCGTCTATGTCAGGCTGAATGAGGATCACCTTCACAGAAGTTGAAGGGACATATGCAATGACCCTTGAATGTAACACATAAACTCTGAAATCTTTGAGAGCTTTAACAAACACATAGGCCTATTTTTCCATGATGTCATATTTTAGTTCAACATCTCTTAGTGCCCTACTAAAAAATGAAATGGGATTCTTTAACCCTTCAGCATTCTTCTACAATAAAACAACTGCTACTGTGTTAGATGAAGCAAAAGAGAAAATCAGAAACTCCTTGGAATAGTCAGGACTAATATGCACATGTGCTTCATTCAAGGACTTCTTTATCTGATTGAAAGAATTACAAGCTTCAGAAGTCCACTTGATCTCATTTCCCTTCTTTCTCCATAATGGGCAGTAGCATAGGATTTATTTGTCTCAACTTCTACCTAAATGGCTTGGACTCTTCCTTCAATGGGATCTTGTGCTCAATGATACTTGTGTCATATGTCCTGAGATATTCATATGTCCAGGCAAACACATCAAAAAACTCTTTTAATAGCTCAACATATTCATCCCTTTGCTCTCTTGACAAGCTACTTGACAACTTGACAAATTTGGGATCTTTCCCTGTACCAATATTGTACTTAGTTATATTAGCATTATCAGTTGAGCCTTTAACCTTTACTGCCACATCATTCCCATCGAACAACCTTTCTAAAGGAACTAGTCCCTTCTGAATGTGATTGCTAGGTAGTTGAACAACATGATGATTGGCAATTTTGTTTAGAAAAACATCAGTATGAGGATTACTTTCATAATCATGATCTTGGTCAATATGTAATGCAAAGAATTCATCAATAGACGCAAGAAATTTTTTGATCTCGAGATCATCCTCAAACACCTTCCAATGCTTGACATTTTCAGGTATAGAGGGTCTATATTTTACCTCCACATCATATTTGAGTTTAGGTGGCAGTGGGACTCTGAAAAGGCTTGCCAAAACAGCCAAAGAATCACCCATGGTATTTTTCTTTCTTGGAATAAATGAAATGTTGAAAGCTAGGAAGAAACTGTCAATTAGGTCCCACACCTCATTTATGTAAGTTCTAAGCCTAGGGTGCTTATCTTGATAAATATTTTTGATTTGATGAATAATTAGCTCTGCATCCCCAAATAATGATAGCTCTTCAATACCCATGTCTTTCACATCCCTTGAACCCAAAACAAGAGCTTCATACTCTGGCACATTGTTGGTGGCTTCAAATTCCAACTTGTAAGACAGAGGTATAGTCTCTTGATAAGGTGAAACGAAGATTACTCCAGCACCAACACCTTCCTTAGAAGAGGCTCCATCAAAGAACATCTTCCAAACAGGGGTATTTGGAGGAGGAGTTTCACAAGAAGTGATGGACTGTTTTTTGATTTTAAGAGGGATTTTAGGAGCATCAGTGAACTGCAATATGACGAATCCCAAATCAGTGTCAAGGAAAAAAATAGGATGGTTGGTTGGGTCTGCTTCATCACTAATGATGTAAGACAATTGAGCTTCCCTGTAAAGTCTTCTATGCTCACCCCCAAATACGGGAATGGTGGCATATGTGAGGTCCATTTGTAAAGTTCCCCCAAGTATTTCTATCCAAGATCTTCACAATAGCATGCCAAACTTGGGGCGAACGTCATCCACTACAATGTCCATGACCACACTTTTCATGGGCAACTGAAATAAGGTCACAACCAGATCTTTGATGACCCCAAGGAACTTCACTTTCCTAGAGTCAAAGGAATATAAGTCATGGTAGGCCTTTGTGATCTCTAATCCAAGTTCACCCGAGACTGTTTTGGGCATGAGATTGTGAGATGCCCCTAAGTCTAACAAACAATTATGCAACACCTTATCATGTATGTTCAGTGATGTATAGAAGGGAGGGGACTAATCGTTTCTATATTCTATCAAAGGACCTAAGATGATTGTTGGCTTGTTGGCTTTTCATCTTGCATATTTACTAAATCAGTGACTTTTGAGGAGGCTTTAGGCAACAACACTTCGGAAAGACACTCTCTAAATTCTTCAATTTTTATCAGTTCCAAAAATGGTACAGGGATCTTGATTTTTTTGGATCTCATTTCCAAAACTGAAGGAGGATGGAGATTTCAGAATCTCCTTGACTTTTGGGGTAGGATCCTCAATCAAACCTGGGGGATTTTGAGCATCTTTTTTCTCGTTGCTAACTTTCATAGCCTTGGCAGAATTATCTGCTTTTGAGGGTTGATCTGAAGCATTAGTCTTTTCCCCCTTCTTTTTAGATCTCAGATTATATTTACTAATATTCTCTTTTTCCCTCTCTCCCTTATTTAATTCATTTATTTGATTATCCATCAAGGACTCCCCATATGCAGACTTGGTCAAGTGAGGGGATGGAGGGGTGTCACCCAAGCAATGGATTTCAGGATCATCTTCTTCATCCTCCTCATCTTCTTCATCTAAAAGGTTGTTTTGTAAATGGGTTTGGATCCTTTGATCATCCCTTCCTTTGTTTCTGGGCTCTCTTGGAAGTATCTAAGGAGCATTATTAGGTCTTCTGAAGGTACCTATGTTATTATCATTTTGAGTATTTATATAATTCTATCTTGCTTCAAGTTTTACCTTCTCCATATCAGTAGAAAGAGATTTTACTAATTTAGTAAGCTCATCATCCCGAGGGTGGAAAGCAGAGGAAGAGGTTGAAGTTTCAAACCTTCCCCTTCTTCTGTCCCTGTCATCCTTACTCCTAAGCTCATTTACTTCCATAATATTGGATTCTTCTTCAATGGCTGCATCTTGCATATGAGCCAAGGAGGTATCTCTCCTTTCTCTTAACAGGAGGCAGAAATCAGGGTCAAAAGAACTAGAATAAGTAATCTTTGCAGAGGTTTCTATAGGCTTAACCTCAGTGGGAATTTTGCTATACATTTTATTAAATATCTTCGAGAAGTCAGAAATAGATTCCCCTTCCTTTTTCTTCATTGATCCAAACTCTGTAATATAGTAAAGGAAATCCTTTCTATCCCCCCAATTCTTTAAGAAGGCTTCATCTAGGGCTTCAATCCCATCAATATATCCAGGAGGCAAATCCCTAAACCACTTCCTATCCTCACCCTCAAGGATATGAACAAAAATCATCATCCACACATTTGCATCCATGATGACATGACAATCTGTAAAACTGTAAAAGGCTTCAAGGTGTTCCTCCGTAGTTATGTCTCCCTCGCCTGTGAACTCGGGTAACTGCTTAAGGTAGCCATCCACTGGGAGGGAATTCATAGGCTAAGGCAAAACAAGAGGGGCATACCTAGCAGCTATTATAGCTTCCATCCTAGTTATTGGGGGATTGGCTCCTACCATTGGAGTGTGAACTAGAGGAGAACCAGGAGGAGATGTGTTTTGGACATGCGAGACTGGGGCTGTGCTTCTAGGAGAAAAAGGAACAGGTTGAGCGTTGGGAGATAAAGATGAGAGGATAGAGGTAAAATAGGTTTCCCCTTCTGTAATTGTAGCAACTCTAATAGGAGGAGGAGTAGGAAAGTCTTTTAAGGTCAAATCTCTCTCCTTCCACTTCACAACTTCGGGGGAGAAAGGGGTGTCAAATCTCTCTCCTTCCAAACCAAGAATAGGAGGGGCGAAATCAGCAGGAAAACTCCCAAAATTTATATTTCTTGAAACTCCAACAATTTGTATAATAGGAGAATAAGAAATAGTTACTGGAGTTTGTAAAGAGGTAATATGGAAATTATCAGAAAAACTTGGTACAACAGTAGAGGTACCTTTTTAGCAGTCTTTCCCTTTCTGATAATTTCCTCTGGGTCAGCTTAAGACGTTGCTAGAGGCAGTAGTGAAGTGGACCTTGTGTGTTTGCCTTTAGGAGCCAGAACTGAAGAAGTGGAGTCAAAATAGTGGAGTTGCTAGGTGCAAGTTGCAATCTTGAATGGTACTGATATCTGATGCACCTTCAAAATCAGATCTTCTTTGTCATTCTATCCTAGGGAAATGTTTTCGATTTGTTCCTCAGCACAACGACGCCAGAACTATTAGCACTAAAAGTCACCTATGGATTGCAACAGAGGTAAGCCCAATACCCATCAGTTTTACGGTAAAATGTAAATGAGTTTTAGGTGGTCAAATGGAGAAGACTCAATGAGAAATAACGTTCTAACTCATAAATATGGACTGGCATGCATACGCGATTGAGGTCCAGAATCAAATTCAGTCAGTAAGTTGGAGTAAGGGTGAATAGAGGGAAGACTTTGATGAGGAGAGTGTAGAGGTCTACCATGGACATCAGGTCTTCCAGCAGCCTAAGTAGGAAAAACTTAAACACAATATCCTCTTGAATTCAAATTTCAAAGAAACTGAAAGAAATCATAACAGTACTATAATCAAACATTCATCATAATACAGTTATAATAATTCATGTGAATCAGTCATTCACAAACTCTCTCAATATCAGAGGCAAATAAGATGGAGTAAGAAAGTTGACTTAGATTAACCAAGATGTCTAAAAAACAAATACATAACCAAAGAACCAATGTTCTTCATAAAACTATTACAATAGCAGGGAGCCTAGCTCAACCATTTGACCTTAACAAAATATCAAAACTGCCTATATATACTAAAAACTGTTGCAACTACCAAGAGCGTGATTGGAACCCTGCATACAAATTTTCCATTCAGCACCCACTCTTTCAGACTGTGCAGGTCTTCTCATGTCAGATGTGAGATAGGTGCAGTTATGCATTTTATAGGAATATCCATCCAGGAGGAGGCTTCAGGTGGACAATCTTCCTTAATGGTTGCTCTATGCAACGCTTTCCATTTATGGGGTGAGACGAGGTCTCAACTACCACCCCTATCTTCAATAACTTCCTCCATTGGGATCAGGATGAGGCCTGACACCCATGAATGCTTTCTAGGTGGTGCCCATGACTTCTTCAAGTCAATCCTAATGCCTCAAGGCTCTGCAAATCCTCCTGAAATCGACACCCTTTCCTTCATGCCCTAGATCTCTTGGTGCTAGCCTCTTCATCATGTGACCCAAGCCACAACCTGGTGCTCAGTTCCCGAGCACTTCGCAATTTCGCATTTTGGGAATCTCCACTCCACTTGATTCCAAGTATCGTGATGCAAGAACTTGCGAAATGGCCTTTTCAGATCAACGGTCAGATCTGCTATGCATCCGACGGCTGAGATTGCTTCCTTGAAGACCTGAGTCACCAATCATGCATTGAGTGCTTACCTTTCTTCTTGGGCCCACCTCCTATGTGACCTCGGGCTATGACCATGGGCCTAATTCCAGGGCGTTTCGCGACTTCGCGTTTTGAGTGCTTGCACCATGCTCCATGCTAAGACCCTTGATTCGCAAAATCGTGACTTCTCGGATCAGGCGCCACACGTCCCTCTGAATTGGATGGTCCCTGCTAATTTCAGGTTTCAGGAGTTCGGACCTTTGACGAACAAATTTTAACAACATTTCGGACTCCCGATTCCCATGATTATTTTCTACCATTGATCTCTCCTAATGAGATCTACAGCCCAGATTTAAATCTTTGCTCAACCTTTTCGACTTAGTGTCCATGGTTGTGGTCTTTGTAAACAAAGACTTGGGCGATGGTGGTGAGCTCGGGAAAACAAAAAAAATCAATGACCGAAACAAAAGAGATAAGTGCTCATATTTAAGGTAAAGCGGAGAGCTTCAGGCCAATACCTTTCATGCAAGACCTCAAGTGAAACTAGGTCGTCCAAATAACAAAAGGGAAAGACTTGAAGACGTAGCCTATGAAAGATAGAGAGACAAGGCAAGGCAACAAACATGGATTTATCGATACACACCTATGGCCCTTGACAACTTTATGTGATAACAAGCTCTATTCAATAGAGGATCTACTCTTCCAATTTCATATTGTTTTATCAGGCGTTGTAGTTCCTGCATAACTCTTTCATCTTTAATAAAATTGATACAAGTATACAAGAATTCCACAATCTTTCTTACCTCTTTTCCTTGTCTAGGTAGGGTGGACTGATCAAATGCTGGAGGCATTTCACATTCCCTTACTTTCGGTTGTTCCCTAGATGAAGAAGCCTGTTCACCTACAAATTCTCTTCTTACTTCTTCAAAAGTATGCTTTTCTTTCCTGGGATCAAACAATGGCATCTTCTTTGAAGCTCTTCTGATCCCTAATCCATATGTAGTCTTTACTGGGGTCACTTTGTCTTCTCCTGTAGAAGTTCCTCCTCTAGTAATGACAATGACTTTGGGTTCCTCACCGTGAGGTTTAGCTAATATTAGTTGGAATTGTTGGTTTCCACCCTGTATTTCCAGAACTTTGGCTAACAATACTGGATAGTCTTCAATGACATGATCAACCGAATTAAAGTAGCTGCAAGTGGTGCAAGGGATCTGACAATCCCTTGCCAAATGACCTGGCTAGGCACAGTTATATTAAATAATCTGACCTCGACCTCGACCCATGCCTCCTCCTCTTCCTCTTCCTCTGAACCCACCACGAGGATTGAAGTTTCCTCTTCTTGGGGAATTGAACTACACAACATTCCCTTCTTGCTCTAAATCTCATTGAATTCTATATGCATCCCTTGACATTTCATGCATGAGTTCATAATCCCTACAATCCTTCTCATCATGCCCCACAGATTTGAAGAATGTAGAATAAATATTGGTGGGTGTCTGGACATATTTCTGCATATAATAACATTCACTAGGATGATGTCTAGTTCTACATACCTCGCACCATGGTAAAGTAGTCTTCTTCAAAGGGTTAGGAGCTCTAGAGGCCAAGTATTCATTAAATAAAGGACAATGCTCTTTGCCATGGCCCTCTTCTTTACATCTGATACACCAGATGTCTTCTCTTTTCTCCTTTCCTTCATCTTTCTTCATGTCTTCAACCTATAAAGATAAACTAGTTAATTGATTCAAAATCTGACTCATACCTGGACTGAATTCTCCTACAGGGGTTGCTTCTAGTTTCATGGAAATCTCTAATGCCTCAGCCTGTGAAGGGACCTTCTGTTGCATCAGAGGAACTCTAATGTGTGGCAGCAGGGCAGTGATGAAGCAATCCTTATGTTGTTCGTCGAGAATCTGAAAACTTAAATGGCATGTCAAGGTCTTAAACCTCTGATCAAATTCCCAAATAGGTTCAATCACCTTTTGCTTGATTTCCTTCAACTTTTTAATGCATTGCGACTCCAACTTAGGCATCTTGAACTCTGCACTCAACATAGTCTTAATGTCATTCAACGATTTAGGATGTACATATCCTGTAACAAACTTCATATACCAGCTCAATGCACGATCCCTCATGGTAGTACTAAACGGATCCCTCTTAACAGCTTTGTCAGTGACTTGCTTAATTCTCCATACAGCTTTGCATAAGAACCAGTGTTGGTCAGGATCCTCATATCCATATCCTCTAAAAATGGGTAACCTTATTTCATCTGCCATGGATTTTCCTTGGTTTCTTGATTGAGTATGTACTAAACTACTTGTAACAGTGCTCTAATTACTCTGGTTACTTTGGTTACTTACTGCTTCTAAAACAACAGGAGGAGTAGTAAACAACCATTTGTTGGCACAGGGGTAGACCCAGGGTTCAACTCTAACAACACACCAACAAACCCTAACTACTGGCCCTTACGGCAGCACCTGCAAAGCAGATGAAGTCTCACTCGAAGTAGCAATAGGGGGGGGGTGCAGGACGCAAGTGTCTACAACCAGAGGAAGTGCAAGATGATTCTAGAACAACAATGCATGATAACCTAGAGATTATTAACAGTCTTACGTTTAACTTCGCGAAGTTAGTTATATCTCTTATCTTCAGTAGGGAAAATAACAATGTAATAACAATATAAAAGATAGCAAATAACACAACATCAACCACATAGAACAACAAGATTTTACGTGGTTCACCCTCTCCCTAGGGCTACGTCCACAAAACTGTGTTTATTGGTAAATTAGATAAAAATATACAGTTCTATCTGCGCACTCAGCTACAGAGCCTTCTCTCTCTCCTCTTTATCTCCTAACCCTGTGCACCCAACTGTAGATTCGATCTTCGCACCCAGTTGAAGATCCAAAAATACAAGAATGCTTTAAGACATAACACTTTGACATCTCAATCGCTCTATCCTATCCTTCTCAACTCTTCTAGACCTCTATTTATCATTCCATGACTCTTAGAAACCCTTGATCGAAGTCCGGGTGCCAAAACCCTAGGTGCCACAACCCCACATTTTACGGACTTCGTTGATATGTTCTTCCTTCTTCTCCGCGAGGTGCTCTAAAGCACCCATTAGTGTCTTCTTTCGCTTGATGACTTGTCCACGACCTATTTTCTTTGCTTCTTTGTCTTCCTTGATCTTCTCTTTCAACAACTTGCTTTCCTTTACTTCGTTGCGAGTTGTATGTGTCCAAATGAGATCTAGCATCATGTATTTATACTACTCTTCCTTAGTTGTCTGGGATGACTTCTCTTTCTGGAGGCTAAAAACTCAATATTAATTATTTCCTTTAGCTGACTTGTCTTATAGGGTTATGTCTAATGCTTTAGGGTTTTTTCTTGCTTCCCAAAATATTATATTCTTGTCAGGGTTACACGTGGAGGTTTAATACCTCCCACAACTACCATAATATCAACACTCCCTCCTAGTTAGGGAGGTATTGAAAGCAATGGTCTTGAGCACAAACATACCATTCAATCGGTAGCATCATCATAGCCACACAGGCTATCTCATGATTAAATCACGAGCACCATCATTACTATCAGTATCATATGATAGCATCAATTGCATCATCTCTTGAAGCCATACTTCATATGAGTAATCAGGCATGATGTTGAGTAAGTCACTCACTCCACAGAGTGATACAAGAACTATTCTTCTAATCTGGACATAGGTCCTAAAAGAATAATTGTTCCAATAGATGTTGGAAGCCATGCCATGGGCTACAAGGACTATTCTTCTAATCCGGACATACATCCTAGAAGAATAACTATCCTGCACTATTTTTCGCCTGGAGAATAACTGTCCACCATCACACTGACTATCCATATAGTTGGTAATCATTTCCAACACTACTGGCAATTAGAACAATTCCATTCAATAGAACACAATTGTGTCTATACATTATAGTACACAACTACTATCCAGTGGTACACAACCACACCAAGTGGCACACAACTACTTAATTATTGACGCATAGTCTCAACTAGTGGAACACATCCACCACAGTAGCATACATCTACTGTCCAGAGATATACAGTCTCCACAACAATCATATCATTTGATATCAACCTGTATAAAACAATATCATGATATAAATTGAGTCATTTGGGCCATTCTTCCACTCACATCTGTGAGATCTGGAAGAGTATCTGCCCTCAGAAAGTAAAACATCAGCCATGGGATATCTGGACTATTCTTCTCAAGAACAAAAGAACACCTGTCCCTAATTTTTGAGCTTGGACCATTCACCTAATTGGGCCATTCCTTCGGCACTAATCATAGTGCAACCTGGAGAGAATGAGTCTGCCCTAGGGAATGTCTGTCCGTGATTGCTCAACCTGGACTATTCACCTAACTAGGCCATTCCTCTGGAACTAATCATAATGCAACATGGATATAATGAGTCTGCCCTAGGGAATGACTGTCCTAACCATTTCCTAATGGAAATGGTTGTCCTGTACCAACCTCCAAAATAGACCATTCTTCGAAACTGCTCACAACTGTGAACTTCAAAAGAATGACTGCCCGGTGATGCAGACCATTCTACTTGACCACTACTCAGAGTGACTACCAAGAAGAATGACCGTTCTAGACCATTCCCCCACACTGGCCACAAGGGGAATCGTTGTCTATGGTACATCATCAATCTATCGGACTATTTTCATTACGAAAATGATTGTCCGATCTGGACCATTTTTCGAACTGGAAAATGCATGTCCGTCAGAAATCTCAAACCACCTTCCGAACTAGAAAGGAACTGCTCATCCTGGACCATTTTTCAAACTAAAAAATGATTTTCCATGAATCAATAACATATCAGGGCTCCCTCCCAACCTGGGAGTAATCTCTTCCTTTTTTAATAAGGAATTCGTCTCCACGATCCCCATCTTGTTTCTTGAGTACACAAAATTTTCATCTTGGATGGAGGCTTTACCAAAATATTTGTTATCTACTCTTTTGTGGAGATATATTGGAGAACCACTTCTCTTTTCTGGACTTCATCACAGAGAATATAATGCTTGATCTCAATGTACTTCAGTATGTCATGGAACATTGGTTTTCTCTGAGGGCTTCATATAGCTCTGATCATTACAATATATCATGGTCGAATTCAACACTTTTGTTTCCTGCTAGCTCATGACATCATGGAAAATCTCAAACTAAAACATATCCAAGTAACACTTCTTCTGTCATCATGAGAGTTTTTCATGGATTAGCAATCCATCATCCCAGAATTCTGAGTAACCATTATGATACATTATCTCTATCATAGAAATTTTTCACCACGCTTCTAATGTGCATGAGAGGCTTTGCACCAAGTTGTTTGAATCCATACAAGGTCTTCTTTCATCTGTATATAAGGGTCTCTTTATGGTATACCTAAGAACCTTGAGGTTGCTCTACATACGCTTCTTGTTCAGTTACTCTGTTGAGGAGAATAGTCCTTACATTCATCTGATGTAAACTCCAACCCATGGATATTGTAGAAGATATAATGGCTCAGGTAGAGGTATGTCTAGTTACTGGAACAAGCTATCATCATAGTCTTCTCCCTCCATATGGGAGAACCTCTAGTTCTGAATCTCGCAATGCATCCATTCATAAGTCTTTCATACACTATTCTTCATCACAACTTCCATTTCTTCTGCTTGATTGCTTCTAATGGGTTCAAACCAAGCTGGTAGTCTTAGATTCTCGGTATAATAACTGGTTGTTCTGGC
>ML784737.1:362658-375753 GCA_009831015.1 Picea engelmannii
TACTAGTTGTGCTAGTTTATGTTGATGATATTACTTTTGGCTGTACTAATCACTCCTCTGTTCAATGGTTTGCTAATGCAATGAAATCTGAATTTGAGATGTCTATGTTTGGAGAGCTGTCATACTTCCTTGGTCTTCAAATTGCAGAACAAAGTAGTATAGAACATGAAATTACTTTAGAGGACAATCAAGAGGAAAAAAATGCTTCTACTATCAATGAATATTCAAGGACTATAAATGAATACAAAGCTCAAGGATATGCATGTGAATGATTAAGTTTTGTGGTAGAAGAACAAGTTGTGTTTGTGACTGAAAATGAGTTCCAAGAATGTCCCGAGGAAAATGTTGTATGTAATATGTTTATGTGTCCAGGAGTAACCAGAAAGAGGATTTCTAAAGATGGAAGCAGGCAACCTTCCACAAAACAACAAGAAGAGTTGAAAAGGAAAATACGTGCCTTAAAGATTTGTGAAGAAGAGTGGAAGAGAGTTCTTATAACTCTCACAAAATACATTGCTGAGACAACAACTTGAGTCATGGAAGGAACAACTTGAGTCGAGATGGGATTGAGTAGATAATTTGCACAGTATACCACTTCAACCTAGAAGTGAGGAGGCAGGTCTTTATCTTGCAAAAGACATCTATCCATTTAGACTAATATATGATTATTTTGTTCTGCAATGCTATTCTGTTGAGGTGTGTGAGGAACTGATTCCTATTAGTCAATACAAGATTGAAGTAGGTGTTCTTCAAAAGGTCGATTGACATGCTCACCACCATTTTTTGATCTCAGGCATTTGATGGGTCAACCACATTAATTTTTAGCAAAGGCCCAAAACTCCTTGAACTTTTCAAAGACGAGGTTCTTATTTTTCAAAAAACATTACCCATGTGAAGTGAGCGAAATCGTCAATAAAAGTCAAATTGTACCTTGCACCTGCTAGTGAAGGTAGATTGATACAACATACATCACTGTGAACTAGCTCCAGTAGCTTTTGTGCTCTCCATGCTTTTCCAAATTCGAATGGTTCCTAATGATGTTTCCCAAGCACACAACCCTTACAAAATACTTCAGGGGGAAATGTCTTTGGTAAACCAACAACCATGTTCTGATTTGCTAGTCTCTGTAGAATTTGGAAATTCAGATGTCTGAGTCGCTCATGCCAAATTCGACTTCACTCATTAGTGTGAGAAACAAGTGTAGTCGGTTCGTGTTCAAGTCAAGTTGAGTCACAAAACTTGTACAAATTGTCCATTTTGTCGAGAATCCCACCAACAACAATTGACTTTCCTTTCTTTAAATCATGAACATAGAACCGATCTAGCAAAAATTACATAATCTTACCTGTCTGGGTAAACTAAGCAACAAACAACAAATTGGCACTAAGATTTGGCACATGATAGACATCGACAAGCAACATCACCTTGAATAGTAACATCCAATCCAAAATTATCATCAACATTTATTTTACTCTCTTCAATTTTATTCAATCTCGTGAATAAAGAGGCATCTTTAGCCATGTGATGGGTGCACCTAAAGTTGGCTACCCATTAATTATGTGCAGAATGAGATAGCAAGGCCTGAGAAGTTTTGACTTGGAATGTGAAATTATCAGCGGGTGTTTCCATAGTACTGATATGTCTTCTTCTTTCGACTTTGTTGTGGCTGTCTCTAGGGTCCCTGATCATGATATACAGGTTTTTGTGCAGAGGCATCAGATTGCACTCTATTCCTGGAATCCATCTTGCTCTTTCCATTGAACAAGTGGGCCTGGTGTTTTCCACCAAGATTATCTTCTCCAAGCAATCTATGTTGAACAATAATCAAAAGACCACAAAATTGTTCAAAGGTGTAATCCTTACCATCTTCCTTGCGTCGAACGATAGTTATCAAGTTCATCAGTAATTTTTTGATGTGTCCATCCTTCTTCTGATAGTTCTTTCCATATTCACCCAATTTCAACTGGAGTTCCTTGACACGCACCAAATAGTCCTCCATTCTCTAAAAGGAATGAGGATTGAGAGAGATCAACTCTTTCTCTAACTACATGACGTGGCTCTCGTTGACTTGATCGAACATGGTTATCAACTTCTTCCAGAATTGACGAGGGTAGTCAATTCCACTGAGATGAAATCAAATCTCTCGTGAGATGTAAGTTGTGATGACCCTTAGAGCCTCATCCTTCTTGTCGTCAACAACAAACTTCACTTAGTCATCTGTTGGATCTAGAATTTCCACCTTCATATACAACCACAGTCCTTTTCTCTTCAATAGGGTTTCTATATCTTGTGCCCATTCCACATAATTTGATCTATTTAGAAGAACATGATCAATATTTGAAGCCATATTCGATATCTAGACAGACTGGTCTATTTTGATGAGTTCCAGTCATCAAACCACCGACCCAAAGTCAATCACACAATAGATCCAACTAAAAAAGGTTTTCAGATAACAGGTCAAGGTTTTAAACAATCGGTTTTGATACTATGTTGGAGAATGGGGTGGAGTACGACATGAAACATAAGACACGGTACTACAAATAACCGAAGAGGAACAAAATTTCAAAGATACAAGTGGTGTCTAAAGACATTGTTAGAGCACTTAAGTAGAACGCACTATGATCAAAACATCAAAATGCATGTTGCACATCTTGATCTGCATGATCTATTGCACAATATCAATTGACAACTTGATGATAATGACCCAAGGGGTCTTCCTTTTATAGTCTCACGATCTAACCAACTTCCATAGAATCTGAAATATCTTGTCCACATGCAACCATCGACTGTTAGAGTTGACTCTGCCAAATCCGCTCTGTCAAGTCGGATCGACAAGGATGCTCGACCCGACCTCCTATGCATCCAAATCATAGTCGATTATTGGGTTGTTCGATCCACTACTCGACTATCTTCTATTATTGGTCGATTGTTTGACCAACATGCACATCGACTACTCGATCGATTGGTACAATGTGTTGGTTGATCGCCCGACCGACTGTATCTAGATGTAGGTTGACCTCTCGACTGATTGAACCCAATAAATGTGTAATGAGCCATCAATGCTTGATGTTCCAATGATCCAAAATTTGAATTTTGGGCATTGTTTTTTCATTCCATTGTACCATAACTCTAGTTAGAGTATAACTATGACTAGGTATCCAATGTACAAGCACGGGACAACTAACATGAAAGGCAAGAAGCTTCCTAAGATTGCTTCAAACTCTAGTCAAATCCACTCTAGCTTAAGATGGGTTGGCATAAATATGCCAATTCTTGGCTAAATCATTGGAGAATTAAGGATGAGGTCACTCTATAGAATATTGATACCATTAAAAATACTATCACGTCTAAATTTAAGGAGAAATTGTGGTGGGATAAAGAATTAGAGGACAAGAGAAAATTAAGACACTATAAAGAGGTCATTAAGTGGTGCAATAAAGAATTAGAGGATAAGAGAAAAATACGATACTATAAAGAGGTCATTAACCCTAATCTAGAAGATTAAAAGTACTTTCTATTATAGCTAGCATAAAGAAGAAAATGAACATTGCTAAAATAAGTGCAAACTCTCATGAGCTCCATAGTCAAATAGGGTGTTGGACAATTCTTAAAATGTCATGGGATGAAATAATTTGTCATCTTTGGGATACTAATAAGGTGGAGTATGAAAAACACTTTATCTTAAAATGTAATGTGTATGCCCACATCATATCTCAATTTCAACATACTTGTAACAATATTGACATTCCTTAGAGGTAGCAGGTGTCAGGCGGGATATCATTTTAGATATCGAGAGAAATCTAAAAAAAACATATGCTTGGGGTCTTAGAAAGGCTACAAACAATCAAGTAGAGGCATGTGCTCTCTACCTGGGTATCATTCTAACAGAAGAAGTTAGTCAATCTTCTTTGATTTTCATTGGAGACTCAAGCACAATAATCAACCTAATGGTTTCGAAAAAATCTGCTTAGATAGAAAAATTGCTTCGATCATGGCCCGAGTCCAAAAGGATATTGATACTTTGCATAAGTATTCATTTTATTAGGTTCTTAGAGAACATAATCATAAGGCCTATTCAATAGCTAATAAAGAGGTCGACTTTAACCCTAGATTCATTAAAAAAAGAGGGGTGGTGTTTCCACCCCATTCCATAGAAATCTTAGCAACTTATGGTCATGAAGGTAAGGTCACTCAACATTGTAATTAATTACCACTTGTTCATCAAATACAACCATTAGATCTCAAGTTATGATCCTGGATTTGAAAGGACGTACACTTCCCTTATTCACATGATCAGATTTAAGGTTGCTTTGTCTATTGAACTCGTCGCTGGAGAGATGCTTCAACAAGGTGGGATAATGGTGTAGGGGGAGGATGATGCTTGTTGCGTTGAAAAGAGGAAGACCACTCGAACAATCTCAGTAAGGCCTTCTCTCCAACTATGGTTAGTCTTCGGAAAATTCAATCTATTATAATTTGATTTAGGTTGTGAAGAAGGTGTTTTTGCTTATTGGTGTTGGCTCGTAGAGGAAAGACATATTCTGTGTGTGGTTTTGTGGGTGGCTTTGTTTTTTCTGGTATTGGCCCTTGGAGGAAGGGTGTATTTTGTGTGTGGTACTATGGATAGCTCTCATCTATTCTGGAGTATTTTTTACTCAGGTATTTCACATCTCATGGTTATTTTATGTGCATGGGTATTCTAAGTGATCTCTTTCCTATTTTCTTTGAGGTGTGACCTCTCAATCTCCTTGTTTCTTGGATTAGGAAGACTTTGGTTATTTGGTATCCTACAGAAAATGGATTTCCCCATCAAGTTCTGGAATCCTGGATTTCTTTGGGACCTTTTTGTAGTGGCTCAATCTAATCCTTGGAATGCTACAAACAAACTATGGTATTATTGTTTTTCTAGGTTTGTTATTCATATGGATTACAAGGAAGTGTACGCATTTAGGAGGGCATTGAGAAGAAGTGAGGAGTAAATTCAGTGCAATAGGCCTTTCCTTTCCTTATTTACTTCTAAATTTCATGCGAATGAACACCAATGCACTTCACATACAACAATAATTATGAACACCCTTGTACAACAAAAGAAGAAAATGAATTAGTTGGAGGCTGAGTGTAACATGTTGAGAAACATGGTTATCAATTTGAGTAAAGATTCACACTATTAGCACCAGAAGTCACTCCTAGATTGCGGCAGGAGTAAACCTGATACCCATCAGTTTTATATGTCACGAATGAATAAATTGGGGTGGTCGAATGGGCACAGACCCAGGAGATTAACGCTTTAACTCATAAAATTGGGCCAGGCATGCACGAACATGCGAGGTCTTGATCTAACTTCAGTCAGGAAGTTGAGATTAAAATGAGTAGAGGGAAGAATTGATGAGAATGGTGAACGAGACTGCTATGGGCATCCGGCCTTCCAGCAACTCAGTGAAGAAAAACAGAACACTAAAATGTGCCTAAATGACACAGCTACAACAACACAGTGATCAAACCTTCATCACATTGCTACTGTAACAGCTCGACTGGATCCTCCAATTTCAAGCTACTCAGTGTGAGAAGGAAGTAAGATGCACATTAAACTGATTAAAACTGGTAATAATACTGTAGTGATCAAACATACATCACAACAGCATAAAATCCCTCGACTAGATCCTCCAATTCCGAGTGTTCTAACACATTGTTTACAAAAAGGTGGCAAGGAACTAACTTTCATTAAACAAGAAGTCTCAAGTGCAGATACATAACCAGGAACACCAGTGCTTCATCAAAACTTACCATCGAGAGCCTAGCTTAACCATCGACCCCTACAAAAACATAAAAACTGAGTATATATACTCAGAGCAACTCGCCACTAACAATAGGAGAGTTGTTGATCCATTAAATTCCAAGCTAGCGTGTGCAGGCTCTTCTTGTCTGACAGGAACATCATATCGACATGGCTCTTGCAGGGGGACCTGCACACAGGGGTACCACGGGCTGATTGCTTCAGAACCCCCACACCTTCCATTTAAGGACTGAGTTGAGGTTTCAACCACTGCTCGAAATTCATTAACTGCATTCATCCATGGCAGGTGGCCGAGACTTCATGCATAAGAGACGACCATGCGCCTAGAGCTAGCTCCTTTTTCTTTTGGCTCCACCCTTAAAGGGACCACGGGCTATGACCGTGTGTATGTTGGTTGGACGGTTGAGATAATGCCACACGCCCTCCTTCTTTAGGGCCCGCCTTTTCATACGACCCTGGGGCTGAGACCGTGCGCCTAAACACCAAAGGTTCTTCGTGTATCGGGATCTCAGAGTATTGGCAAAATACAATCCCAACACTCTACCCTCAGAAATCCCTAGATCCTATCGCCGAATAAGCGCTTTAACTCCTACTGGCTCCTCCACTATCTCTCGTCCATATGATCATCGGTTGTGATCACAGACCGAGCCCAAAAATTGCTCGCCTTATTTCCTGTATCGATGATGGGAAGGAGTCGACTCCTTGTCTTTTGAAGTCCAGGTAGTCGAAATCGCAACCGGACTTAATCGTGTGCCACACGTCCCTTCGATTGGATGACTAGGATGATTTCGGCAATATGGGGCTGCCTTGCCACGCGATAAGCACTAGCACCCTTTCTAGACCTGCTTCCTATGTGACCAGGGGCTAGGACCATGGGCCCAACCCCCAGGGTTTCACAATTTCACGGCTTAGGAATATGGGTGCATTTGCTAATGAAAACCTCAAAATGTCGACTCCCGGGATCGCGCAATCAGCTGCCACTTGTCCCCACTGAATCGGATGACCCTGATCATTTTGACAATATGGGCGCTATCTCTTGCGCTAAACTTCACACAACGCTGTTGATCACAATCACCTGATGATCGTCGATTTGTTCCATTGATGGATCCTCGCCGCTGAAAACTGAAGTTGCCCGCCTGCTTGCATTTTTTAACCAAAAATGGAAATTTTTTGCGTGTTGCGCATTGCGCTCATGGCTGCAACCTTGGATAAAATGCATTTGATGGGTTTTTTAAGCCTCGTTTCTTCGCATTTCATTCCACGGGCTCGAATCCGAAGAGAAAACACCCCATTACAAGAATTGGCGTCAACATTTGGCTCCATGGGGGGAGTCCTCCCTGCGAGGCTCTAAGATCTCCTTCTGCAGTTCCAGTTACCTTCTGTTGGGCCATGGAGTCGAGCTAAAAACACCCTGCTAAAAATACATACCGATAAGTGAAATAAAACAAAAATAAACACACATACTCCGAGGAGATTATTTATGTATAGTCCTAAACTAATTAATCTTTACATAGTGCTAGGTGAAAGCAAATTTCCACCATAGCCAATCAAGTAACTTCCTGAATGGAAGCTCCTTCACTATGTCAATGATAACTAGAAGATGATGCAACCGTGACAGTAGAACGGTTACATCCTTCAGCTCCCATCCTAAGGCTGAGGTTAGGATGAAGCTGAGTGGCTGCAAATCATGAAGGAAATACACCTCCATGTATTCCTTCACAGGCTCATAGAATGAGTGGCAAACTCCAGAAAATTTGTAGCAGAAAGACGACTCTGTTCCATAGTTTCTCACGCATGGTTGAATTTCTCTGACAAGTGCAGGTGATTGAGAAGCTAATGCAGGCTGACTGACCTCAGACGATGGTTGCTCACTGACAGGCTCTGAGATCTCCTTTACATGCTTCTTTGTGTCTTCTGTGGGTCTAGGATAGTTGATTTCCACCCAATGCTTTTCCTTAATTAATAAAGGAAAAGGCTCTATAGTGTGGTCTTGGAAATCTTTCATAACACCATACTCACTTGTGAGTATTGGTGAACTAATGCAATTTGAAGATTTCAGAAAATCTGAAATGTAGGACTCCATGTATATGGCCATGGGATCATGAATACTGTGACAGAATCCTGGCTGCTTTAGAAGGCCAGGATGCTCCTCTGCAAAAATATATTTGCTCATAAATAAATGCCCTTTTGGTTCTTTTGAAACCAACTCTCGATCATCAACATTTGTCGTCTCTTCTTCATAAGAGTGGTCACAAGATAAAGGTGTAGCAAGATTTAGAACATCATAACTATGATCAGCTAAGAACATACAATTATCTATGCAATCAACCATTGCTAAATGATCAAAATGTTAAGGAATCTGATCATAGGATTGATATGCATTCTTGTCCATAGAAAAATCTACAGATGTTGAAGGACCTAATTCCAACTGTGAATCATACTTATTTCCTGGTTGTTGTCCCAGATCTAATTCATGTTCACTATCTTCTTGCTGATAATCTGAAACAGACTGACAGTCTTCTTCCTCATGTTCATACAAATCTTCCTGCCTATGGACCCACTTTCTTTCCCTGATGTTATCTTCAATCTCTCCAACATCCTCAAACAGATGTCTCAACGATGAAGATTTCCTTTCTCTCAAGAGAAGGACGAGCTCTGGATGCTGAGCCACAATATAGTACACCATGGAAGCAATCTCTGTAGGTCTGATTTCCACAGGCATGCTATGATAGACGCTGTAAAACCTCCTGTTGAAGACAACCAAGGCTTCCTCTTCCCCTCTCTTCAAGGCATTAAACTTAGACCAATATTGATCAAGGGATTTGTTCTCACCCCAACACTTCAAAAATGCATGGTAAAGCTCGGTCCAGGAACCAATAGAACCGGCCTCCAGACATCTAAACCAGACGACAACATCCCCAGACAGGGAATGTGAGAACAACCTCATGGAAACATCATCGTGAACAATCTCAAACTTATCAATAAAGTTCTCAAAGGCCCCCAAGTGCATCTAGGTTGTAACATGATCTTCCCCAAAAAACCGAGGAAGATACTCAAAGGAATCAAGAGGATAAGGGTTAAGGTGACATGGCAGCCTCAGGGGTTTAAACAACTTATTTTTGATTTTAATTTGAAAAGCAATGGGTTGATCATGGGATTCAACAAGAGGCTGGGGAGGCTCAACAGGAATAAGGGCGGGTAACAAGGTTTGGGAAGATTGTGAATTATTTTCAACCTCCTCAGGATTGCAAGGGTGCTCAATTTCAAGAGGAGGTGTAGTACAGATCTCATCTTTATGAATAGGCAGAGGTGAAGGCATGGGATCAGTATCTACAACACAAGAAGAGGGTATGATTTCTTCTTCCAAAGATGGATAAATAAAGGAAGGCCTATTATCATCTGAGTAGACAAAACAGAGGATAATCCTCTCTATAAGCAAAGGGAAAGAGAGAAATGAGCTGCTAAAGAAAAATAGGATTTCAAAAAGCAAGCTCATAAACTGATACCTAGTCCTTCCCTTCGGTATGGTCATTTCCGTCAACAGAATCCCCTCCAGTGGAGTCTTTGATTGTGGAGTTGTCAGGTGAAAGTTATGCAGAATGAGTGTGTCCAGTCTTTGTTCACCATCAAAGACCAGATCTGAACGATGTGTTCTCCTAGGGGCTACCAGGTGTAGCCAGAAGCAGCCACACTGAAACAGTGGAGTCGCTAGGTGCAATCACAATCTTCAAAGGTTCTGGATTTGATGCACCTTCAGAATGAGAAGTTCATTGTCATTCTCCCAGGGAAGATATCTTCACTTCCATCCCCGGCAATGACGCCAGAAATGTTAGCACCAGAAGTCACTCCTGGATTGTGGCAGGAGTAAGCCTAATACCCATCAGTTTTATATGTCACAAATGAATAAATTAGGGTGGTCGAATGGGCACAGACCCAGGAGAATAATGCTTTAACTTAAAAAACTAGGCCAGGCATGCATGAACAGGTGAGGTCTTGATCTAACTTCAATCAAAAAGTTGAGATTAAAATGAGTAGAGGGAAGACTTGATGAGAATGGTGAATGGGACTGCTATGGGCATCTGGCCTTCCAGCAGCTCAGAGAAGAAAAACAGAACACTAAAATGTGCCTAACTGACACAGCTACAACAACACAATGATCAAACATTCATCACAATGCTACTGTAACAGCTCGACTGGATCTTCCAATTCCGAGCTACTCAGTGTGAGAAGGAAGTAAGACGCACAGGAAACTGATTAAAACTGGTAATAATACTGCAGTGATCAATCATAAATCATAACAGCATAAAAACCCTCGACCGGATCCTCCAATTCTGAGTGTTCTAACACAGTGTTTACAAAGAGGTGGTAAGGAACTGACTTTCATTAAACAAGAAGTCTCAAGTGCAGATACATAACCAGGAACACCAGTGCTTCATCAAAACTTACCATCGGGAGCCTAGCTCAACCATCGACCCCTACAAAAACATAAAAACCGAGTATATATACTCAGAGAAACTCGCCATTGACAGTAGGAGAGTCGTTGAGCCATTAAATTCCAAGCTAGCATGTGCAAGCTCTTCTTGTCTAACGGTAACATCATATCGGCATGGCTCTTGTAGGGGGACCTGCACACAGGGGTACCACGAGATGATTTCTTCAGAACCCCCACACCTTCCATTTAAGGACTGAGTTGAGGTTTCAACCACTGCTCGAAATTCATTAACTGCATTCATCCATGGCGGGTGGCTGAGACTTCGTGCGTAGGGGACGACCACGTGCCTGGAGCTAGCTCCTTTTTCTTTTGGCTCCACCCTCAAAGGGACCCCGGGCTATGACCGTGTGTCTGTTGGTTGGACGACTGAGATAATGCCACGCACCCTCCTTATTTAGGCCCCGCCTTTCCATACGACCCTGGGGCTGAGACTGTGCGCCTAAACACCAAAGGCGGTTTGTGTATCGGGACCCGGGAGTATTGGCGAAATACAAGCCCAACACTCTACCCTCGGAAATCCTGAAATCCGATCACTGAATAAGCGCTTTAACTCCTATTGGCTCCTCCCCTATCTCTCATCCATATGATCATCGGTTGTGACCACAGACCGAGCCCAAAAAGTGATTGCCTCATTTCGTGTATTGGTGATGGGAAGGAGTCGACTTGGAGTCGTCTCCTTGTCTTTTGAAGTCCCCGTAGCCGAAATCGCAACTAGACTTAATCGTGTGCCACACGTCCCTTCGATTGGACGACCAGGATGATTTCGGCGATATGGGGCTGCCTTGCCACGTGATGAGTGCTAGCGCCCTTCTCGGACCTGCTTCCTTTGTGACCAAGGGCTAGGACCATGGGCCCAACCCCTGGGGTTTCACGATTTCGTGGCTTAGGACTATGGGTGCACTTGCTAATGAAAACCCTGAAATGCCGACTCCCGGGATCGCGCAATCAACTGCCACCTATCCCCACTGGATTAGACAACCCTGATCATTTCGGCGATATGGGTGCTATCTCCTACGCTAAACTTCACGCAACTCTATTGATCACAATCACCCGATGACCGTCGATCTGCTCCATTGATGGATCCTCGCCGCTGAAAACTGAAGCTGCCCGCCTACTTGCATTTTTTAACCGAAAATGGAAATTTTTTGCGTGCTGCACATTGCGCTCATGGCTGCAACCTTGAATAAAATGCATTTGATGGGTTTTTAAGCCCCATTTCTTCGCATTTTATTCCACGGGCTCGAATCTGGAGAGAAAACACCCCATTACAAGAATTGGTGTCAACACACACCAATAGCTTCTAATCACATAATGTCTAGAAATTTTGTTGAGGCAAATCAAAAGGAAGAAGATATAGTGCATCAATTGCTGAAGATATGGACATTGAGAATCAAAACCCCCTTCCATCCAACCATGGGCAGGAATAAGCTAATAATTGTTATGCTTTTCAATAAGTTTCTATGTTTACTAAGGCAATGAGAATCTTAGGAGTCTTTTTTAAGTTATATACATGTAAGTTTTTATGCAAGAATCACATGGATGTAATAAGTGTAAATCTTTGCAAGTTTTGTCTCTGACTTTTGAGAGTTATCATTCATAATTGAAATCTGCGGACATGTGTTTTTGTACTGTCATTCATATTTTTGCTATATATTTTATAATACAAGTTTCATAATTTCAATTTAAGAATAAAAATAAAATATTGACTTTCCAACTTGTTAACCCATCAAAACTATAGAGATTTAGGAAAGCTCCTCTCAAATCTTTAGCATAGAAATTAAATTTAAAATCAAAACACTTAATTCCTTAATTTTTTCTTAAAGTCCAATAAACCAAAGTTGTTTTTATTGGAGAGATACAATCATCATCATAACAAGTAGGTATAAAAAAATTCTCCCATAAGACATTTTTTCTCTTTTTTATTGTATTTTATGATTTAAAATAAATGATGGCTATTATAATTGATGCTTATTAAAATGTGAAAGTTTAAATTTGAAGTATTACATTTGTAAAATGCCGAGATATGAAACTTTAAATTTGACATTGACCTTTATTTATTTAATTTATTTTAAGACATTACATTTTTTAATAGGAACTTTTCATAATTAAATATTTAAAAAATATTTATTTGGAATGATGTTAAAAATAAATATATATTATAATGTTGAATATGAATAAGGATTTGAAGTCGAAGCCACAAGTAAAAAAACATCAAACAAATTCTCCACATTAATTAATATTTATTTGTCAATAATAATTAGAAAAATGCCTTCATTAACTTTTTTTTTTAATAATAGTCAATTAGTGTTCCTCCTTTTATCGGCGAGGAATCAAAATAATGTTAATGTGATTACTCATTTTCTCTGCGTATTGTTGTTGGATTTTTTCCTTTTTGGTTTGGTTATTTATGGACACCTTTCTTTATTTAGAGGAGAGCTCATTTTCTAACAGTGGGATGGCTTTTTTTTAAAAGTTTGGAAAATACATCCAGAAACAGCTGGCTTGACGTGACATAAAGATAGAGGTAAGAGAAAGTTAGGAAACGTTGATGGTCGTGGGTGTGACTCTAATGGAGTTAGAGTAAGGTGCTTGTGTGAGGAATAATGAATGAAAATACATCTAGAAATAGGTGGTTTTGAACGAGAATAAAGATAGAGGTAAAAGTAGTGGGTGTGATTGTAATGGAGTTGTACTAGACAATTGTTGTATGGGGAAATAATGAAGGAAAATAAGTTCAGAAACAATTGGTTTGATGTGACAAAGATAATATTCATAATAAATTGGTGTCTAAGATCTCCTTGTTTGTGGG